>AVPN01000206.1:4230-39578 GCA_000695325.1 Pleurobrachia bachei | reverse complement strand
AGAGCAGCTGGCATTATTGATGCGTTGAAGAGTGCACGTAGTGACAGTGTTGTAAATGATTTGGTTGATCCTTTTGCATCAATGGAAATTTGAATTAAGTGTAAATTGTTTTTTAGCCTTTTTAGCCAAATTTTGGTCATAATCTTCGCTAAAAAAATTATCCTTAATTAAGTTATCCTTAATTTAAGGAACGATAATAATGGGTTTACTAATTTTCAAGTAATAAGGTAACTACGTGGGCGAGACTCCCATTTTTCATTTCAACCCCCCTTTTCTCTTTTCTTCCCCTTCTTTTATTTCTCGGTAATCTCTGAGCTATGAGCTCAATGGCTAGTTACCTGTCACATCTATCTCTCTATCTCCTGTACAGTGTACAGTGAACCTCTCCGTTTCTCTCTCCCCCTCCCTCCCATCTCTCCCTGTCTCTCCCCCTACAACCTACGTACATGGTTGACTCCGCTGGTGAAGAGCCACGCCTTAGTAGATTTAGCAGCTTTGACAAGCCCTGTTTTTATCTCCATCTCTGCAGCTGTAATAAGAGGGGAGTTAGGAATGAAATTGAGTAGGTACACCATCAAGGACAAAGATATATTGGGATAAAGTGGTGATTATTGTTGTACAGAAAGCGTGTGCTTGGTTCAGGGATTCATTCATGAGAAATAAGTGTCCGACAAAGTGAATTGTATGAAGTAAAGCGGGGAACAATGATTAGGAAATAAAGCGGAGTACAATGTTTAAATGAATTGGTTTTTTTTTCAATAAAAAAAGAGACTGGTTTAACACATATATTTTACTTGCCGACCACCCGTTCGTATCTGCACTACACACTACACTCTCTGTGTATATTTCAGTTCATACACTGTTTCAACTTCATGAACTTGTTATAATTATACGAAAGACAGTTATTCATCCGCGTAGTGCGGAACACAGTTTCAAAAGAACAGCACGATTGTGCTACAACAGCTTCATCACAGATAAAATGTAGGCACTTGTACTCATAAGTTTCAACTATAACAATAACTAGACTTACCCATCAATGCGGAATCAAACTTTGAGTGTCCCCCAAATACAGATATGAGAAGGTTTGGAAAGGGTAGGCTCCACTTGTTGAGTAAGAGATCGGTTAGATTCGCTATCTTCGTCTCAACATCACATCTCAGATACTGAAACGCAATTCTTTGGTAACTGTAAGACTTTCGGTAAACGTTAAACGGGAACCAGTCGAAACGAGAGAAGAAAAACTAAGATTTTGGATGTCACAACCCTACTCAAGATGTGGGATCTTATTGCCCTCCCTATAATGTGGGATACCCCTGGCCCCCCGCCTCAAGATTTAGGATCCCCTCAAAAGATAAGAAAACTCACCAATGGAAGAATATCATTCTCAGCTGACATAAAGTTGATCTCTCCATATGCATCTGTTGGTCGTTTGATAGTGTCTGTCTGATAACTCCATTCTTCTGTTGAGGGTAGGGCCTCTCCCAGAGCATCTCTCTCATGGTCCTCCCTTTCATAACCGCACTTACACCTGTTATAGGAATATACTGGGTTATTGCCAGGGAGATAACTGGGTGACTGGGAGCGAGAGGAATATGTTGAGGGGGTGAGAGAGAGAGAGAGAGAGAGAGGGGAAGTGGTTATATAAGAGACAGGACAATGATTGAAATGGGGATTGTGTTAGTGGTTATCGAGTTGGGGAAATCAACTAGGACTCATGTCACACGAAAAAGGATTAATGAGGGGCGGAGGGAGACAGTAAAATCCGAGCAGCAAGTTAAAAAAAGGTCCATTTATGGAAGGAAGAAGCTCCCTGCAATTGTCTTCTACGTCTGCTTGAGGATGGTTATGTGATCTGTACTCAGTGCGGCACGTGTTATCCATGGTTAGTCAGAGTGATTACCATGGTTATTGGTTACCAATTCAGTGGTTACCTAGTTACCATGGTTACCAAGTTACCTGTTGATTTGCTCCTTGGTAACTGGGACAAACTTGCAACATTCCCTCTTTCTGTAGGTGTCGGTGATGTAGTAAGGTGGCGGTCCTTTTGTCTGAAACAGAGAGAAGTTATGAGATTTTGTCTCGTCTAGAAAGGCTCTACATGTGTACATGACCGGCTGAATACATTTGTCACTGTGTCTCTCTGCATCAACTCAACAATGATCCAATTTTTAAAAGTTCAATAATAATTGATGGACGTCAGATGTACGACAGTGAATAAGATATTTTTCATACTGAACCAATGTTCAACTCGTCATTCAGTCAAGAATTTGATAAGAAGACACACCCTTCTTACTAAGTACCTACCAAATTACAACAAGCTGATTTACAATTATTTATAGAAAATTTTATAGGCTGTTTAGTATGCTACTACTAATACTAAACAGCTTAGAAAATTCTCTAGCATTGCTAGCCGCCACCACTGTAAAACAGAGTAAATAATAATATCACCACTAACATGACGTAATAATGAAATATCGCCCTTCCAAGAACCTACCACAGTAGACTTGGTGCGTCTAACACTGCCGATAGTTCGGGAGAGAGATGATGCGACTGTAGCCGAGTTGAACACTATAGCATCTCCTGAGGGTATTGAACCACGACCATTCTTTACACCCATCACACGGGGTACAACCACCACCAACAACTACTTTTATAGCACTACCGGCTAGGGATAGTAATAAAATTCAGTTTGAGGGGTCCAGATATATATCCTTGTTTTGTTCAAACCCGGTGAGAGAGAATCAAGCAAGGCAAAAATACCTTAGTATAAGTGGCAACTGGGAACAATGACAATGTTACTATCCCTACCAATCAGAACAAACAACGAGAAAAGTACGCCAGTGGTTCGAACTAAATAAAGCTTTATAGATGTCTGTGGGGGACATATAAAGCGACAAGATTGAGAGTGGAAGTGGAGGAATGAACATGGTATAACTTCATTAGACACCTGATACCACCCCTCTAGAAATAATGCCATCTGAGCTGGAGAGGTGCGATATATAAATGGACCATATAGATCAGGGGATAGTTGTCAAACTACAGAGAGAGAGGGGGAGGAGAGAGAGGGGGAACAAAGATCTGAGTTCAACAGATGTTCTGAGAAAAGAACACCTGTCTTTCTACATCTGCCCTCACTCCTACAATAGCATCAATGTATCTTTAGGGCCCATCTTTAGTAGAAATTAAGTATTAACATTGATCAATAACAGACTCAGTGATGACAAATAATGCCCCTCACAACTCGCATGTAAACTACACACTACACTCACTATAACACAGGGTGGGGGGGTTCATGCTAAATGTGAAGGGTGGAAGTAGCCCCCCCACGGTCACACACCGCATAATATACGAGGGAGGGGGGAGGTACTTCCATGATACTTCCCCCTGCTCTGGTGGGGTGAGTAACAAGGTTGTTATGGGAATTCTACAGAACATGGCTCAATTCTAAATAGTGTGGGAGAGTGAACAAGGGAGGAAGAGAGAAGACGTATCAGATTGCACAGAAAAGCTAATTACTGTTTTGTCATATGTGAACAGCACAGGGCCTCGCAGGGGGTAAATGGTTAACCGGGTGATATTCCTATCTTTTTGAACAAAACAAAAAAAGTTCATTGAGAATATTTTTATTCGAATTTATCTTCCCAGGAAAACTTATCACAATTAATATTGGGGGAGATACTTTAATTGATATCAGTGGATCTGTGTCAGAGCATTGGCCTGACAGCGGCGGATAAATTAGACCAGAAATCCCCCCTTGGAACTTAGGGCAATTATAGGCAAGAGCAGAGGAACGACTGTAGTGCTGAAAGAAAGAGATCCATTTTCTGTCAGAATTGAAGAATTTTGAGTCTTTAGATAATCGATTTCCCCGACATCACGATGAATGATTACACACATAATCCAGACATAATAAATCACTCACTAATTACAACACAACACACTCCTGGTAATAGCCCCTGAAGGGGTGATCATTCTAAAGGAACAACAACACTACCATATATGGAATAACTGGCTAACTTCCACACTACTTTCCATGCATGTCAGTTACATTCCACAATGCATACAGCTGCTAGTTCATGTGCAACTTACCACATCTCTTTCTGTTGCCGGCCGGTAGGAGATTGATCTCTGGAACTGGCTAAAGGACGCCCTGACTCGGTCCACTGCCATGGTGCCGTCCGGTCCAGGAGGTTGTTTGAGAGAAGCTAGATCTAACTACAATCTTTACACCAGAACAGGGGGATGGCACACAAGGTAAAGGGAAGCAGATATAGACAGTAAAAGTGAGTGTGTAAATTGGATTACTACTTGCAAGCAAACGAGGGGTATGTATTTAGAAGGAAGGAAAGGGGGTGGAAGATAGCGGTGGATCTTTTGAAAGGGGTAGTTCCACGGAATTACCGGTCTCAACAGCAGTATCAATAATCTATGTAGGGGGGCCATATCCCACTGTATCAAACATAATAATATATACGGGATGATTCATGACCCAGCTCTGAGCCCAGGACCTTGTGTAGATAGGTACCATATGGGATCACATTACACATTCGGTTTCTGCATAAACCAATGACATTAAATTAACATTCAAATATGTACGATGAACAACTGCAACGAAATATGGTACACCGTCCAGGATGTTGAAAAGAGCCCTAAATTGACAAAAGCCTCTGAGGTTCAAGAAAACTTGTCCAAGAAAAGCAGCAGATCAGGGAACAAACTCACGCATGTAGGGGAAGGGGGGGGGGCAGGGTACGCCATGGCCCCAGTACTTTTCAGGAAATGGCCAGTACCTTTCATGATTAGACAAAAACTGTGACTTTTTAGCCTAAAAACCAAAAAATTTTCTCGGGCTCCGCTGTCGCTTCGCCCGATCTATTCAATTTTTCAACAGAAAAGTCGGTTTATGTCATATCACGTGACCAAAAAAATTTGGCCCCACCACTTTCAAAACTTCCCCTACATGCCTGAACAAACTGAATAAGGAGACTGTCGACAAGACTATAGTAAGTAGCCGGATGGGATGAAAGGAAGGTCAAGGAGGGGGATAATTGAGTGACTGTAGTGTACGAGCTGTCTGACGATGAAGTGACACACACATTGCTCCTTTCATAAAAGTGACACAGTGGCGTGTAAAGTGATATGTGTGCGGTCAAATGAATGAAACATTTCATGTTCCACTTCTAGAAGTTCTTATCTTTCACTATGTAACCTCTCTCTCCCTGTTCATAATTTCTCCAATACAGTTGTCTGGTGAAGAGACTGCCCTCTCCGGACTAAGCTGATGGGGGATATATGGCCCTGTGAGCAGAGGAACTGAGGGTGTGCAGTGCAATAGCTTACGCATGAAGATACGGTTGTGTAGCACAGAGCACTAGCATGACAACAACAGAGTTTCCATCAATCCCTCAATCCCTATCTATCACTCTATCTCTGATCTATCTCTCTTCCCTCCCACTATGTTTACAGTGGCAGTTTACACTCATTTCATGAAGTAGGTAGAAAATTGCCCGGAATAAAATGACGGTAGGTAGGTAATCACTGCACAGATCTTTGCTCAGAGAGACTTCCGCAGAAACGCCAACAAAGCTCATAACAGTGCCCATTTCCAAGCTCAACCTTTCTGCTACCACTACTATATATGGTGGTAGTTTTAACAATGGGACCAATACAAGCTAACAATAGTTCGGTACCAGCTGGTCATGATCTTGGTATAACAAATATGTCGTTCTATACCTCCATTTACACAGTAGCGACACACACACACGACATCAAGTCTACATAATTGATCATAATTTCAATATTACGCCATCAATATGAGAGTTAGAAATAGAGATAGATTTAATCTCATTTTCTGAGTTGGTTGAAACAACTTGGAAAATGCTTTGTTGAGAAAGACCAATACTTTAATCTCAATGAGTGGACGTTCCACTGGAAGTCCAGATATATTCCGGAATGTCTATCCTAAAAATACCTATTATCCGAGCTATCCGAGCTATCCGAGCTATCCGAGCTATCCGGGTTATCCGGGATTATATTATTAATAAATACCTATTATTTTGTTCAAATAACATGGATTTACTAACCTCCTTGGATAATCGTTGTCGTATCCTGTCTCTCATTCTCTGCCTCTCCCCAGTCGAGGTTCGGCTACGTGACATCCTTGCAACCACTCTTTCACGTCATTGACCTAGAATTGAGAGATGGGGGTTTAGTTAGACTTACAGGACACCGACAATAGAAGTTCAAACCCTTCCATAGTCAAAGAAAGGCTATCATATCCTGATTTGAGCACCCTAAATGGCGGCGCCAGAATCAGATAATCACAGAGTTTACGGCTCAGGTTGGAGTAAATCTGATCTCAATTGGAGACACACCTGCTGCCATGATCACAGTACACGATAACAACGGTGTGGCTAAACAACGAAGAATACCCTAAACAGTCAGCCAACTCAACCCAGATTTATAAACAGTAAGCAAAAGCTATACTCGCGCTGCACTTTCTATTTCTGAGGCACACAGTGTATTAGCTTAGAGCATACTATCTCCACTCACCCTTCAGAGAGAGGGAGTCATTAGAGTTACCTCTCATCACCTCTTCTCATCTTTCTGAATTCTCGGTAGTTCTGGTGAAGTTGTATATGAAGCCCGTACTTCAGAGTGAAGTGGTATATCGTGTCATGTCTGTAGCTAAGGAAGTGTTGTTCATGTGGTGGGTGGTGACAGGAATGAACATTGGGTTGTTAGTGGGAAAGGAGTATAACAAAAGGGGTAGAAAGTATACTTTTGGGGAGAACCGGAAAATTAGAAAGTACACTGTCAGCATATTACATATATCCAACCTTATATCCTAGCATATATAATTGGGCTACATGTTAGCACATAATATCCCAGTATAGCCCAATTAGTGACTGAAACACGTACAGTGCAGTGCTTTTGTTCTTTCGATTTCCCACTCGGAAACTCCTCAATTTCTTCCTTCTCCGTCTTATTACCAAACTCAAGATTGATCATCAGCTCACTCATCAATGTTCCAATTCAATTTCAGGTCAATTAATCGTCAACAATTACTATTAGCATGCTCCCGGAGCGTTGCTCTGAGCCCTGATTGTGTATTGCACTTCCCAGACAAAATGATATTGAAAACCAGCTAAAGCTGCAGAGAGATATGTTCTGAAGAAGTCACACATTCCACCAACTATGTGATGTGAGTACCGGCGCATTACAGTGTGTGACAGTTTATGTGTGTTATGTGATCAGTGATATCCTCCAGACGAGATCCTGATCAAGACGTGTCCAATGGCACCTCTACGACATCGAACCCAATTAGCTGTAACAAGGGGGCTTGTGACGTAGAGATATAAAACCCGGACAAGGACCCACTTCCATATCACAACATGTTCTCTGCTATCAAGAACTTTCTCTTTCCTACCCCTCTCACCACCCACTTTGATGTCCTCCAGAAGCTCGGATCCGGCGGCTATGGCAGGGTCTACCTGGCTCGGAGGAAGGATGACGATACCGTGGTTGCTGTGAAGAAGATGAAACAGGGCAAGGTTAAGGAGTACGTGAACACCCAGACAGGAGCTATCCCTCTCGAGATCTACATCTCCATGTCTCTGGACCACAAGAATATTGTTCGAGCGTGCGGCTTCCTCAAGAGCAAGGGATCCTGGTGTCTGGTTATGGAGCATCTCCCTGGATACATAGACCTGACCTCCTACATTCAGCTGAATTCCTATCTCTCCCACCACACCGCACGGACTATTTTCATCCAGACCTACCGAGCCCTGACCTACTGCTTCCGACGGGGGATCGCCCACCGAGATATCAAAACAGACAACCTGCTGGTGCACTGGGAGACAAACGATGTGAAGCTGATTGATTTCGGAGCCTCTACCTTCATCAGATCCGACCAGAGCCAGATCAGAGATCACCGGGGAACTGATATCTTCATCCCACCTGAGTTCTTTACCACTGGTACCTACGACCCCCTGAGAGGGACTGTGTGGGCCCTGGGGTGTCTCCTCTACTGCATGGTCTATGGAGAGGTACCCTTCCTGAACCCTGATGAGGTCGTCTACAAGATCCTGGATGATATGGCGATACCCAGCCCCAGTAGGGAATTGCATGGACCTCATTGACCGGTGTCTGGAGAAGAGAGAGGAGGAGAGGATCACCTACCGAGAGATCAGCCACCATCCCTGGATCACCCGAAACTACCCAGCCCTCCCAGAGATTGTTTGATTTGTGTGTTTGATATAATATTACTTGGATCATATTGATCTTCAACTTATAATAACTGAGTTTGACATGTGTCCAAGTTATCCCTCCCGGCTCGATAGTCGATAATTGTTGCTGTCAAGTGTCAGGTTCTGATTGAACAGATCTCCTAATACGGAATTGAATAGTTGAGCTGATACCCGTCCTCTTTAGAGTGAGAGGAAATGATAAGAGTTTAGATAAAACAAATTAAATTGTTGGGCAGTATGGATTGAAACCCAAACCTGAATACATGTGACAAATATAAACACACTCCTATTATACACTTCACGCATTATATCCAGATCTCTGTGCATGTTCTGCTAGTCCTAACTGTCTCTATACACACGATATATCTCAGTCTGTGGGCACGACATACCGTCCCTGGAAGAGAACTAGACCATCACATTTGTGGTAGATGTAAAACACAAAGGGGGTATTGAAACTAACAGTCCTTGAACTCCGTTCCGTCCAAACTCCCCCACTAGCCCCTGTACTCTCTGTCCCTTCCTCCGTCAGCTCAATGACAGCCTTGTGGTAGATGTTACTGACATACAGGGGCAGTCCCTCCCCTGCAAAGTTGGAGAAATCAGCCCGGGGAGACAGGATGAGGGAGAGACCCGTCTCGGGGGTGAAGATCTCCCTCAGATCTTTATTGTACTCCATCTTGAAGCGCGGGAAATCCAGGCTGACAGGTCCTGTCTTCAGTCGAGATCTGATGGATAGGATGCCTTGATCCGACACATAGTTTTCAATGTGTTCCAAGTTGTTGTAGTACTGGCTGCTGGCTGAGTACTTGATCGCCAAGAGACTGTACTCTTCAGAGGCATAGGGCAGATCCACAGCTACCACTCCAACGCTACCTGAGTCCGTGGTGGGTACCTCCATCCAGTCTCGGGAGAAGTTGGCATCAATCTTCATGAACCTGGTCTGAGGAAGAGGGGGTTAGAATGATGATGAATTTAGTAGGAGTAGTGAGGAATAATTTCACTGAAACTAGAATATCTCACAGACACGGAGTTCAAGACACTTACATTTCTCCTAGTCCTGGGTCCACTGAAGAACATTCCGGAGTAAGACTGACTCTTATCAAACTTATTCTTCCAGTCATCTTTAAACGTTATAGTGTTAACCACTACCACCTTAGTTCCAGAGTTAATAGAACCATCATCAGGGAAGATCTCTCCAATCATTCCTCGGGTTTTGAACTTTACAATCTTATTGACTCTCTTTCTCGCTTTATCAGGCTTGCCAACAAAGTTGCAGTTGTAGAAGTCAGCCTTGTAGTAGTATTTAGCCTCCTCCTGATATTTATCAAACTCCCGTTTGTATTCCCCCGAGATAAAGAAATCGTTGGTGATGTTCAGTTTCCTGTTTTTATACTGATCCAGTGCATCTGATACACACTTGGCGGCGTTGTGGATGTCTATATTGTGGGATACCATGGCATCTACTAGATCTGACTTTGTTTGACCTGTGTGTGGGAGTTGGTGTTATTCATTCAACAATATTGGCCGGAGGGGGGGGGGGGGGGGATGTCCTGGGTCGATATCGTCAAGAAGTCTGGGCATAGCAACCTAGTGGGAGATGTTACTATAGTCAACAATGTGGGGATTTAGAGGGTAATGTCGTCTAGAAGTCTGGGCATAGCAACCTAGTGGGAGATGTTACTACAGTTAACAATGTGGGGATTTAGAGGGTAATGTCGTCTAGAAGTCTGGGCAAAGCAAGATATTTAATGAGTCATATATACGCGGTATAAGACCTAGTTGGGGAAAGGGGGGTTTGGAGCAGACCCAAGTTTAGATCACCTAATTACTGGACAGTTAGTGGGGGTTAGGATAGTGTTTAATCTTGGACCCTAGCCAAGGAAAATGGGTTCTGGATTTTCTACTTAGAAAGATTTCTTGTGACTTCATGTTGTGATTTCACAACATGAAGTCACAAGAAATCTAAAGAAATGCACCGACCGTTTGCTGCGAGCAAGATTAGTTGAAGAATGTTAGAGATACTGTGTGGTGATATAAAAACATTCTTATCTTTTCTACCCATCTCTTTGACAAGTAGGGTCGTTAGACGCTGGCTGCCACTTGTCAAGACACACTTCTCTTCTTGTACCTGTGTGGTAGGGAGGTGAGTAGTCAACAAGGTGGGTTATAGTGGACACTGAAAAACAATGAACACAAATGATAACCAAGTTTCTAATGGTTTGTTGAGCCAACAAGGGATATCTTACCTGGAACAAAGAATCTGTTAAGCAACAACTCTTCGGGCATTCTTTGGACTCCAAAATCTGTTCTGATAAAGCAAACAGCAACGTCGTAAAGAATATACTCAGGTTCATTTTGGTTCTAAAAGTCTTTGTTGGGGGAAATGCGGGATAGTTGAATTAGTAAGCGCTGGAAACCCAATAAGTATCAACCGCAACAGACGAAAAATGATTTTTCCTGGAAAATCATCCTGATTATTTCTAGGAAGAGTTAGAAAATAATAGTATCGTTCGACCAATCACTATGCATGATGGTCCCCAAAGGGTTAAACAACTGCTGAAGGGATGTGATAATACCGCTGAAATGTCGAATATATTAACGAGTTCGCCGCTCTAACGTGTAAAACAAGCTAAAGTCCCAAGTTGCAGCTATGAAGTGATACCCACTAGACAGGGTCTAATCCAATAGAGGAAATGGGGAGGAGGGGCGAAGGTGCACACAGACTGATGGGCGGGGCTCTGACCTAGATCAGTCCATCTAGTGATATAGCTTTAACTACGTTTATTCGTAGGAACAAAAATATAAACCGCTCATCCCTAACAGCGAGAGAGCAGAGTGTGATAGAGAGGGAGAAAAGAATGAATTGAGAAGATGTTGGAAAGACAGCTGTAAATCGAATTAACTGTATGAACAGAATCTCATTCTTTAAATTAGGTCTCAGCCGATAGGGTTTTCACAAAAACATAGGTGGGAGGTCAGGCGAGAGATCGTTAGTTATAGCTGCTCTGCAATGAGGGGGAGGGAAGTTGGTTTCAATATTCCAGCTAAAAACCACTATATTAACCGCATTCTAACCACTATATCGCGATCAACGTCAGGGACATTTTAACACTGTTAATAAGAGCAATCTAAACGTTACGAAAGGCACTTTCCTTACAGATGCAAAGATAGGAGCTGATCTTTAAATAGATCGTGGCTCCAGATTACTTAACACTTTAATGTTACTGGAAAAGTGCAAATTAGAGTGGGCGTGGGAGTCTTACCTGCGTTCCACTCCCTCACTCTTATAGGACACGCCTAGTGCTGAAGCTTTCCGATACGAATTGGAATGCATTTCATATTTCAATGCAAAAGTGATATCGTAAATCTGATCATTTACTGCAGAATCCGGTAAGAGTGGGCCCATTCAGTTAAAATTTATGTACCAGTCCCAGTACCAGTAAATTGTAAAATATAAGGATATAAACATAGAGTGGCCCTTGCAGCAGAATTCGACCCACCTACACGTTTTGAGAATGGCGATAAGATAACATTAACATTAGGGTACGTGACTAATATTAGATTAGGTTCTAGCCGGTCATGTCAACAAGGGCCCATGCCTAGCTGGTACAGACGGACCCCGATTTAGTGACATCCTCGGGGGAAAGGATTTTGGGCACTAAATCGGGGTTGGCACTAAATCGGGGTCAAATACCGTAACTTTCCTATACCGGGGGAAATTTATCCTGTCACTAAATCGGGGTGTCACTAAATCGGGGGGCACTAAATGGGGGTCCGACTGTATATGAATGGGTAAATCGACAACATAATGTAGGATTTATCCTAGGACATGGCCATTTATCGGGGGAACGGGGGCACGCCTAGGCACTAGCAATTCTCTTTCCCACGGTGGTCGCCGCTCAAATTAGACGGGGCTTGTAGACTGGTTCAGTGACTTACAGGTCGAGTCCTTACCAATGAAGAGGGAGGGGAAGAGTGCTCACTTTTTGATAATAAAAAGGCTATTTATTTAAAAAGGAAACGTAATATGAGTCAACTTGGAGTTTACTGCTAAAACGGGCACGTAGAGTTTGTTCCTGACCTCGCTTTCACTCAGAAAATGTTGATAGAATATGGACAAGGTATACAAACTATCAGACCAATGTTCGAACCGCAGTCCTCCCTCCCTCTGATAGGGTACTACTACTAGCTAGACCCTCGAGTGTTGAGAAGGCGTGATAAATATAGCACAACAAAGTGAGGCCGAGGGGAATTGTCCCGACACTAAGAGATTATATTATTATTTTATGAATTTTTATCATGCATAACGATAAGAGCATTAGGCAATAGGCCAGCATGCTGCATGGCCTGGCCAAAAAGTATAATGAAAAGATAAAGACAGTCACGACTCACGGGTCATAGACAAACAACTCTATAATAAACAAGTGGGTGGCATAAAACTTGCTCTAATATAGGTAATGTCCATGCCCTGATATATTAATGTAGAAAACGCTGTCCTTTTAGGGGGGTGGTCCCCATGGTACAAAAAATGTGATAAGGGCTGTGACGTCATATGAATATAAGTATGAAGAAATGGTGACGTCATTAGCAATGATTCATGCTCAATTTGTTCCGCCCAATATAATGATTTGATCCAAATAATTAGAGCAATATCGATCAGAGCATGGAAATGATGATATCCCTCTACAACATATCACTTCAACTGAATTTATCTTCCTTCTACCCCGCCCCCTCCTACCGGCGGCACCCCGGTCAATATGAATAAACATGAGTCATTGGCCAATGGCCATCGCTAAAACTGTTTGAACTCATCCGATGGCTCATCTAGGGCAACTACCACCCGGATTATTTAGAGATCTTACCCGGATGTGGGTTCTAAACTTGCCGCGTTTTAATTCATTAATCCAGAAGACAATTCGTGAAGAACTAATAATAGGAACTGACCCGTATCGATATCAATCTGGGGCGTGGGAGTTGCTGCAGGACAATGCTCTGACGGCGTGGGAGTGACCGGCCGGGGTCACTGAACCCAAAATGATTCAGTTGAATGATTGAATTTGAATGAGCACTACATGAGCATGTCCTTAGTGGGGGTGCTTAGCAGTTAAATTTACCGAACAGGTGTAGAACCGAAAAGACATATTTTAAGAATCACCAATAAATAAATCAACAAAAAGCACAATAAATCAAACAAAGCTCTCGTGAGAGGCGAGCACACTCTGGTCACGTAACTCCACCAGACTGACCCTAGATCCGGGATGGGGGTTGAGGCACTGCAGGACAGTATCATATAACTGGGGGTCAGTAGTAGCAGGACTGAGGGCTTCCCATCTCACATTATTCTTGGCAGCATCAGAGTAGCTCCGGAGAGGTTTCTCTCCAGTAATCATCTCGAACAGCAGACACCCAATGGACCAGACAGCAGCTCCCTCGGCAGTACAGGTTCCAGCCCGGTACAGCTCGGGTGGTGTGATGGTGTGGGAGGGAGAGGAGGAGCGGAGGGTGTGTGGTAGAATGGAGTACACCTGGGAGTGTTGGAACATCGCCAACTTTACACACCCCTGGGCAGGATCGTACAGGAGGGAAGAGGAGGAGATATCTCTGTGATCAACACCCATATCAAGGCAGTAACTAACAACACTGGTAACTTGACCCATCAGATCCCGCACCTCCAGATCATCCAGCATGTGGTGCTTCAGCCACTGTTCTAGGGTAGTCCAGGTCTCACTCCACTCGAGAGCCAGGGTCCAGGTTTGGGCACGGAATGTGTAGCGGAGGAGGTTCTGTAGGTTAGGGTGGGATAGTTTCCTCAGGTTGTAAATCTCAACAGGAAGGAGCTCAGGTCCACAGGTAACTGTAGTCAGGTTAGGGGTGTACTTGATCGTCTTGAGGAGGACTTGTTTCATTGTGTTGTGTGTGTTGGACAGAAGGATAGTTAGTTGGGAGTTAATTGTGGGGGTGATTGCAGTGGTATTTGTACCAGGGGAGAGAGGGGGGGTTACATGAGAGATGAAGAGGAGAGGTATTCGTGGAACTACGTGGTAATGTGCTTCACCCCCCTCACTCATTAGATGGCATACCGATACGTGCCCCCCTGATTACACACACCTCTAATTGGGTTCCTCTAGGTGGGAGATGTTCAGCTATGGGGATGTGATTAGGTTCCCACGAACTGCAACCCTGATTGGGAAATCGGAGGAGGGACCGTGTGTAATTGGAAGTCAGGGAATACCACGTGGGTGATATGAGAACTGTGTGACATGTTGACCCCTTACTCAACAATGTGTGATAGTAAACAAGTTGTGAGATGAGAGAAGCACATTCCTTGTCAGCCTGGAATTATCATTAGAACTAGGCCATTTCACATGTGGAACCTCATGTATCTGATGATTCACAGGCCACAGCCAATGAAACACACAGTTGCTCCCAACAACCCATACCGCCAGTGGTAAGAGACCCCGGGCACTAAAATAATGTTGACAGATATCTACAACATGGGCAAGGACGTGCCCTGGGCATCTTGGATTTAGAGACGTTATATTTATTTGTTGAAAAATGTAAAAGTACATTATAAACCAAATTTAGAGACACACACGTCTCGTTTTTAATATTTCTCTCTCACTCGATTCAACAAGTTTTACACCACATCTCTCAAAATTAAGTGTCAATATCATTGCTACTACCATGGCATGTAATCGATACAATTTGTAGTACACTTACAAATTTATGAAAACTCAATAATCTCCTCTCTCTCGTTGTTATTTACAAATCATATTGAGACGACTCTTCAAAAAAGAAGTGAGTTGATCGCACATACACACATACCATGGCACGCGTGTACAAGGTAAAAGCTGCTTTTAAAAGCAAAAAAACACATTAACTACATATTTTCTTGTTATTTTAACCCTAAAATTCAGGATCACACACTTTATAATAAAACTTTTATTTTCTCATAATATTCGTCGCTAAAAGTAAAACCCATGCAAATAGATTATTCAGTCTGCCACCTTCTCTCAAGTCTCAAATACAACCCTTTATCACTCAATTGATAAGGGTCGAAATAGGTTAACTAAGTAACTTTTGTAAGTAATTAGAATTCTAATACTACTAGTTGGGCAAACCGTAAAAAGAACTTTTATCACTCAATATTGTAAGTCCACCTGGGACCACCCATAATGACAAAACATTTTAAAAACCCTTGATTAATATTTCTCGCGGAGTCTTTATAGTAAAGCTAATAGTGGTATACATTGATTCCACACTAGTCCATAATCCTCGATTTTTACTCTCATTGAGTCTCAATGTTCCTCGTTGTCCTCATTCTGATTCATTTACTGGTTATTGTTCCTCACTCCACCTGCACCCATTACTTATTACTGCATCGCGGGAGTCCTGAAATTGAGAATGGTAGCGGACAGGCTGGCTATCAGTAGAGATCACATGTAGAGGTAGCAGGAAAATGCAGCTCAGCTTCAAACAGATGCTTTATAGAAAGATGCAGGAGAGGATAATACTCAGAAAAGTTCCAGGTACACAGCATTCAGCAACACAAAACGAATTAACATAAATATAGTGCGGTGGAAATGAACATGCCCAATGATTGTCACAGCTAATCCTCGTGCTAATTACCCCACAGCATCTCGCCCCAAACACACACATATCGTCATATCATCACACACACATCGTCACATCATCAAACACATATCACCCCAAACCAACAACACATACTTACCACAGTAGATGTTTGTTCTTCTCAAGGGATGCCCTCAGTTGATCCAAACCTTTTGAGGGAGGTAAACTACCCAATAGGGTCATACAGAACGGGTAAATCTGCTGCAGGGATCGGATCCTGGAACACGGGACCATGTTAGACATGTTAGATATAGTCATACTGTATATTGATAATAATGAGAGTTCCTGTTACCATGGTAACCTTGATTGAAATCAAACAAAATCAATGGTTACCATTGAAATAACCTGGAAACAACTTACCATTCAGCCTGCAGTTCGAATGTGATAGAGCTGATCATCATCAACTTATCAGCTCTCTGTATCATATCGTTAACAAGACTCAGTCCCAGCTGAAAATAGAGTATAAATTATAGTTTCAAAGATATCGTTAAAATGTCTAGCAAGGTGTCATGTTGTCTGCTATACTATACTCACATCGTTTTTGAGGACGCTAGCCAGGGATGCAGCTAGGTCACCATAGTAACTGAGTCCATCCAGGAGACTCTTTAGCCACACTTGCATCATGTTGAAAGTCCCACTGTGGATCACAGTTCCCAGTGGCACACACAGCTGGGGTAGTTGCTGAGAGAGAGGGGGGATGTTATTGGTGAATTGAAAATGGATTTATCAAAGGTGTGTTGAACAATTACTCAATTGAGTGGTATCATGCAATGTTGATTGTGCTAATTGTTTCTTAGCATACCCTACTGTGCAGTAGTAGTCAATGGTGTTACTACCCGTTTTGAGTCACGTTTACTAGGTCCCATTAATTTACCGAGTGGTGCCGGTCGTGTGCAATGATTGTTGCCATATTTCCTAGGAGATGGTAGAGAATTGCCCGGCCGTGCTCAGACCTCAGCTGGGTGATGCATCTTGCTAGCATGCTCTTCCCCTTACTGGTACTGAGAACATGTACCAGCAATTCCTCGTTAATAGACCTAGAGGGAGAGAGGAGGGTTGGACTTTAGGAATGGTCTCTACTAGCGTCTAGCTGGCATTATATATTTTCAAATCTGAGCCAACTTCTCCACCCCTATGACAAAATAATAACTCACCCAGAGTCAGTGATGCAGAAGCAGCTGTACATTCGATCAGCTACCTCGTTCTTCGCATCGATTATCTTTGAGCGATCCTCCGCTGAAACAGAGGGACAGTGTTAGAGCGCGGGGGAGGGAACCCACCTCTATTAGCCCCCTCACTCTGTCACAAGATAGAAAGGAGACTGTCCTTCTCTCACTCTCTATGACGTCACCACCAAGATCCGATAAATCCCCGATCAGGGGCGACAGTTGTACTAGCTATCGTTATCAGTTATAGGCGGCGGTAGGATGACAGGACACATGAGCCCCGCCGCCACCACCCACTAAGAGAGCACCCGACTCCTGCCAGACTCACGCCAGACTATTTAGGTCTCAACTAGGAGGGTACCCTCTCTGGGACTCTGGCTCCCTCTTTCTTACTAGACCCTCCCTCTTTCTTACTAGACCCTCCCTTTTCTCTCTCTTCCACTAGACCCTACCCTGATCTCATCTAGAGATTGTTATTAAGGCAAGCTGGGATCCCCGCTATACTGGCTGGCGGCCCTATAAGTAGAAATCGTTACAATAGTTAGGCGGGGTTATTAGATCACCAAATTTAGGTTCCTTACGAGTTAAAGGAACAATCACAGCACTCTCCCAGCACTCTTAATATACTTATTATACAGATGGACCCTTTTCAAGTGGTTAAAAAACATACTTCCATTATTCTAATCCAGCTCAAATCGACATGGTACAATCAACAATGGTCAATGAGGATCACCGATCAAATTAATAAACCTACATGGTACGATGAGTAGCATTCGTTCCAGGTCCTCCAGCTCCAGGAGATAATCGTACATTCTCTCAATGGTCCCCAGCACAGAGTACTTCTTCCGGTTCGGGTCCAGCGCCTCCTTCTGGTGATTCTGGGAAATTGGGGGATGACGAACACTATCACAATGTTAATAATGGGGAGGGGGATTAACTTGATTATAGGATGTTAGTAGATCTAGATACAGGGGGCCCTCACTGGGGGAGGGGTTGGTTATTTACCGTGATAATTGGCTGGAGATCATTTAGACTGCAGTCCAGGACCTGCCTGGGGTTCATCACTGTGGAGATGGATAACTTCCCCAATGTGCTACTAAACTCCACTGAAACACAATGAGCCGGTTAGTAACCAATCCCGGGTGATCAGGTGGTTACCATGGTTACCAATCCCGGGATTTGGTGATCAGGTGGTTACCATGGTTACATATTGTAGGATATTTGGAGTTTATCTGACAGCTCTTACTTGGTTTGTATTCCTTCTTATCACTCTGCTTGGTAGGGTTTGAGAAGAGGAGTTTGGGAGTCAGTACAAAGTCAGTTCCCTTTTGTTGCTTCTTGAATAGCAGCATCTATAGTGTGATAGTGGGTGTTAGTGCACATTCAACCCTGATCTTTTTTGAAGGGTTGGGACCATAGAGTTTCCTTTCCCCGGCCTTCTCCCGACCCTGATCACATCAGTGACCTGATCCCCCCTCACCCCTGATGAGACTAACCTGATAGTACTACTCTTAGAAGTAGTCCTAACCCGCTGATGACTATTACCTGATAGTAGTAATCCTCTTCGTAAGGGTTGGCAGTTTGTATTTGCATCATTTGTATCTTGGTGACCCACTGTTTCTCACTACTGCTCATCATAGTACTGTCCATCTCTTGGGGCAGCTTATCTTGCACGTTGTTCCTCTGAGGGGGGGGGGGCGGTCTGGTTATAATGGGGAGGGGGTGTTCCTTTCTCTCGGGGAAAGGTCTGGGTTTTCAATGAAACACTAGATGCACTTACATTTCGGTTGTTCCAGTTCCCACGATCTCCATCCCTTCTGTTGTTGTTATTGTGGTACCCTTTGTTATCGTATCTATCTCCCCTGTTATCATGATATCTATCTCCCCTATCTCCCCTATTATCATGATATCTATCTCCCCTGTTATCGTATCTATCACCTCCTCTATGGTCCTGGTGATGACCTCCCCCTCCACCATGATGACCCCCTCCTCCATGGTGACCCCCTCCTCCGTGATGCTGGTGATCATTGTACCCTCCTCCGCTGTTGTAATTGTTGTAGTGACCGTTACCACCATCCCGGTAACCACGGTGGTAACCATGGTAACTGCGTCTCTCATAGTTACCGTAACGGTGATCTCTGT
Organism: Pleurobrachia bachei; assembly: GCA_000695325.1. Lineage (NCBI taxonomy): Eukaryota > Metazoa > Ctenophora > Tentaculata > Cydippida > Pleurobrachiidae > Pleurobrachia > Pleurobrachia bachei. The sequence goes on along the minus strand of AVPN01000206.1, from coordinate 20,389 downwards.
TACCATCACCGCGGGGGCTGTGCTCTGTATAGGAATTGGAGTTGCGCTGTCGGGCTGGGATGGCAGCTAGCTTGGCTTTGGTCTGCTGGGAGTTGTACGGTTGCTTCGCCTCCTTCATAGCAGCAGGCATGTGGGAACCCTGGGGGCAGAGAAAGAGGGGTGAAAGCCAGTGAAATATTGATCGAAAAAGAGAGTGAGATATGAAAGGAATGAGTCATTTCGAGATGGAGAAGTCATATTCCCATTCATATTGAAAGGTCAGGAAAAGAAGCAATAAGTCACTGAAACCGGGATCGCTCCAATTTACTGCTAAAAGAGAGCTACTCTTGAAATACAGACAGGAGGGAGAGCTTGCAAAGATAGAAGGATAGGAGAGCAGTGGGGTAAAGATAGACGGGATGAAGGAGAGAGCCAAAATAAAGATAGAGAGAGCGATGAAGAGTGAGAGAGCCCGGATCCTGGATTAGATGAAGCGGAAAGATAGAAAACAGAGAGTGGGTTGGAGAGCAAGCCAAAATAAGATAGACACCAGGGACAGAGATAGATTGAGAGAGAGAGCTGGGAGACAGACAACAAATTGTACCTTTGGTGGAGTGAGAGCGCCACTTTTGAGCATTTGTAGTAGCATTTTACCGGGCGAGTTGTTGTCCCCTTGCCACGAGCTTGACGGAGACTTCTGGGAGAGGGATGAAGTTTAGTGGGAACTGTTGCAGTCGGAGCTGTGGTAACAGAGAGAGGGGGATTGTAGTTTATATGAGAGTGCTGGGGAGCGACATTTAAAGATCATGTTCCTTCAATTTGACTGCCATTCAGAGCGCTGCATATATTCTTTTCAGGTGGTCAGCGGAGAGAGAAAACGTTCTTAAAAGCTTCTTTAGAACATTTCCCAGGGTAGAAAGCGTTTAAAAAAGCTTTCTAGTAATCTCCTGGAATTTCAGCTTCTTGGAGGGTTTGTAGCACGTGAAACAGCAACTTACCTTGCCTGTCCGCCCACCAGGGACCACTCTATTACCGTCCAGCTATAACACACTCAGGGTTACAACACAGGGTTACAACACACACAGGATATCAAGACACACATGGTTACAACAGCTAACCAACTCTCAGAAGAACACGTACAGAGAGGAAACGAGGGATCTTTAACTTACCACAGCTTCCAAGGGAGGAGATTGGGGTGTTGTCCAGATTCCCCCACCGTACGGACTCTCAGGGAAGGTCTTGTCCTGGGAGTGGAGACGAGTCACGAGAAGGGGGTAATAATGGGTGCTGCAGTTTGTTGAGGAGGGGTAACAGTGTGTTAATACTAACGGGGTTATAATGTCCGTGGATGGGAACAGATCTGGATGATTTCACGTGGATATCCTCATCTTCTTCATCTTCCAGCACCATCTCAGATACTGACTGAGCTAGGAACTCCTACAACAGGGGGAACAATAGAAATTAGGATACTGATTGAGCTAGGATTAGGATATAACGAGGGTGGAGGTTACATGGTCATGACATGATGTCTGAATCGGGTATAATATATTTTTATTGAATATTTATCTTTATGTGGTGTTAACAACCAGTCACTGGTTATATTATGAGACAGCTAAACTAGAGAGGGCATGAGACATAAAAACCACCATGTCTTGCATTTCTTGAGAGAAAATTATTATATTCTGATAGCCGTCGCATTTCTCTCGCCTCCGTCCCAACAGTTCTTGACAAGTTGAACAACATAAAACCTTCCCCCTCTCTCCCTCCATCTTTCTCTCTATCTCTCCCCCTCTGCCTCCAACTCTCCATCTCTCTTTCCCCCTCTCCATCCTCCCTCTCTTTCTCAGTTGTCAGTTATAGCGGCGAGGCTATTCCACTGACGTAGAGTATACCAACCACAATCGCTAAACGGTATGGTCTCGGGTATTTTTAAACATAATCATAATCCTCGTATTAAAATACGTAATGGCCACACTGTTTAGGATACGACATGTGGGCTCAGGCAATGACAGACGAATGAAGTGTGATACCCAACACCCTGATCCCCTCAATGGGGAGCTGGAGGGGTCCAGACGTATGACCGTGGTATACTATTCTTTTGTAAAAAACAAGAGAGAGGAGAGAAGGAGGGAATAAAAAGAGAGATAGAAGGGGGATAAAGATAGAAGGGGGTGAGAGTTAGAAAGGGAGGTAGAAGGGCCGGGGGAGATAAAAGAGAGAGATAGAAGCTATCTCTATCTAATTTTTACTGACCTCATCCTGGAAGGTGATACGGTTAGCGAATGCAGGATCCTGCATCATGATCTTCTCCCTGTCAAAGGACCTAGCAACCTCCTGGTGCCTCCGTTCCCACTCGTCATCTGGGAGGGGTGCCGGGTATTAGGCTTGTATTAGGTTGTATTAACAATCATGTGGCGGGATGGGGGAACAGAATCATATATTGAGAGGGAGGGACATGGACAGATTGGGAAAAGAGGGAGATGTATCTTTGGGAGCCGAATGGGTTGTCTGCTGTAGAGTTTGGACTGTCTTTAGTTAGACGGAAGTGTCTATTGTTCGACTGCCTATAATACCCGGGTATAGAGGGCCCTCTCCTTATTATTCAGAGCCCTGGGCGTTACATCCATCCCCGTTACAACACTGTTGTTGTATGTGGGATGAGTCGATCAGAGGGTGGAGCAGGACAGCACCATTAGTAAGTAACACAAAGCACACACCCCGTACGGCGTACACCCATCTCTCCGATTATTTCTCTGTACATCTCGCTATATTCTCGCTATTTTCTATCTTTTTCCGATCCCTCTTTTCTGTTCATTCATTTCCAAACGTATTTTAGCTCAATGTGTATTTATCCTATTCCTACCGTGGTGCCGCGTTACACCAAAAGAGCAGGAAACTATCCTTCGAACTTCAAAGAGACCTAGAGCCCACCATGGGCCATTAACATCTTTCTCGGCTATATCTCTCTCCCCCTCTATCTCTGTATATATCTCTCCCGTTTCCTGGTAGGCGCTGGTTGGCCGACCACTTACCCTGTACAGCCCCCGCTCCGAACGTCTCATCGTTTATATCGTACTCGTCCTGCAAAAAGAAGAAGATAGAAAGATAGAAAGAGACTACTTATCTGTCGATAAGTGCCCATAATGGACATATTACACATCTCGAAACTACCTCTCTCTCTCTCTCTCTCTCTCTCTCTCTCTCTCTCTCTCCTTCCCTCTTTCTCTCTCTTTCTCAGTTGTCAGTTATAGCGGCGAAGCTATTCCACTGACGTAGACTATACCAACCACAATCGCTAAACGGTATGGTCTCGGGTATTTTTAAACATAATCATAATCCTCGTATTAAAATACGTAATGGCCACACTGTTTAGGATACGACATGTGGACTCAGACAATGACAGACGAATGAAGTGTGATACCGAACACCCTGATTCCCTGATGAATGGGGAGCTGGAGGGGTCCAGACGTATGACCGTGGTATAGCTTCTTTTGTAAAAAACAAGAGAGAAGGAGAGATCTATAGAATAAAAAGAGAGAGAGAAAGGGAGATCTCTAGAATAAAAAACCAAGGGAGAGATAGAAGGGGGAAGAGAGAGAGAGGGGGAGATAGAAGGGGGGTATGATCTCTAAAAGATTCTCTACTGACCTCATCCTGGAAGGTGATACGGTTAGCAAATGCAGGATCCTGCATCATGATCTTCTCCCTGTCAAAGGACCTAGCAACCTCCTGGTGCCTCCGTTCCCACTCGTCATCTGGGAGGGGTGCCGGGTATTAGGCTTGTATTAGGTTGTATTAACAATCATGTGGCGGGATGGGGGAACAGAATCATATATTGAGAGGGAGGGACATGGACAGATTGGGAAAAGAGGGAGATGTATCTTTGGGAGCCGAATGGGTTGTCTGCTGTAGAGTTTGGACTGTCTTTAGTTAGACGGAAGTGTCTATTGTTCGACTGCCTATAATACCCGGGTATAGAGGGCCCTCTCCTTATTATTCAGAGCCCTGGGCGTTACATCCATCCCCGTTACAACACTGTTGTTGTATGTGGGATGAGTCGATCAGAGGGTGGAGCAGGACAGCACCATTAGTAAGTAACACAAAGCACACACCCCGTACGGCGTACACCCATCTCTCCGATTATTTCTCTGTACATCTCGCTATATTCTCGCTATTTTCTATCTTTTTCCGATCCCTCTTTTCTGTTCATTCATTTCCAAACGTATTTTAGCTCAATGTGTATTTATCCTATTCCTACCGTGGTGCCGCGTTACACCAAAAGAGCAGGAAACTATCCTTCGAACTTCAAAGAGACCTAGAGCCCACCATGGGCCATTAACATCTTTCTCGGCTATATCTCTCTCCCCCTCTATCTCTGTATATATCTCTCCCGTTTCCTGGTAGGCGCTGGTTGGCCGACCACTTACCCTGTACAGCCCCCGCTCCGAACGTCTCATCGTTTATATCGTACTCGTCCTGCAAAAAGTATAGAAAGATAGAAAGAGACTACTTATCTGTCGATAAGTGCCCATAATGGACATATTACACATCTCGAAACTACACACACAGACACGGACAAATTAGACCGCTCTTATAACAGCTAGGAGGGGGGTCACTCCAACCCTGAGGCTTCATACACACGCACACACACGTGATGAAGGTGGAATCTCATTTAATCCCCATACACACAACAACTCTACCCCGGTCCCATTTATATTCTGGAAGAAGAAAGTTCTAGAAACTACATCTCCCGATTCTTTCCTAATTTAGTAGCAAGGGGCGCTATTATATTTTATCGTATAAGTAACCAACTAGCTTCCCTTTCTCACCTGTTCATTGTACTCAAATTCCAGGCCTTCTGGCGCGAAAAACATCGCCTTGAGCCTACAGAGGGGAGGGGGCTGGTTAATAAAACATGATGTATACAGTTCTCGACCCTCTAGGAGAGGGTTAGAACAGTATCTCTGAGCAGTGAGCACGCATGATCTTGTTTGAAACATGAATATTATTATCCAAGAGAGAACAAAGACCAGCTGAGAATTTTAGATTTGTAAAGAGATACCCCCGCCCTTAAAACAGCAGAATTATGTAAATGAGGTGCCAGTAGATCTCCTAGTAGATGAGTGTGTAACTACACTAATCTGGGTATGCATGTGAAGGTCCCCACACAAAGGATCCCCTACCCAACCCGCAGATCTACATCTAATTGGGCTCCAGACTGGCTCCACGGAAAAACCAGCTTTTTTTACGGGAGGTGGAGATGGGAATGAGGGGATATGTGATGCGTAATGACGGTACTTGTACCGGTAAAGAGTGCTCTTTAGTGATCAAGAGAGAGCATCATGATGTAGACCATATGAAGTGCTCTCCTTTCCTCTCTTGCTCTCCCTCTCTCACTTGCTACTCTAATGCTCTCCCTCCCAAGAAAATTACGCACTCTCTCTCTTTATCGCATCAGGAGGCTGCAACATCACTGCGTAAATCCCTACTCTCCAGTATATCGGATAATACAGACATTTAGATTTTCCATTGCTCTCCTACACCAGGTTTTCCTCAATAGTGTCCAACAGTCACACAATGGTCACCCATTACACGCACACCTCACACACACACACACACACACACACCGATTACTGTGGGTGTACAGGAGGAAGTTAAGGATCAGCATCCGGGAGCGTGCAGTTTCCACCACTCCCCGGCCAAAACCACCTCACTGGAGAGAGGCGGTTCAGGGGAGTCAGCCCCTCCCCGGTCAGCGGAGAGAAAGGAAGAGAGATGGGAACGTGAAACGGAAATGTACCCTTCAGGAAGAGGCGTTGTGAGGGAGGTGGGTACTGATGTGTAATAAAGAGTTAGTCTACCACCCCAGACTCTATAGGATACTATTCTCTGGAGACTATCCTCTGATAAATCAATACCAAGTTCAGTTACGGCGGGGTGCCGGGTTGTATTAACAATCATATGGCGGGGTGGGGGATTGGGGAACAAAATCAAATATTGAGGTAGGAAAATGGACAGATTGGAAAAGAGGGAGCCAAATGGAGGGAGCCAAATGGAGATTTAGTTGTCTGCTGTAGAGTTTGAACTGTCTAGTGAGACGGAAGTGTCTATTGTTCGACTGTCTATACTCTATAGTCGGGTACAGAGGCCCCTCTCCTTATTATTTAAAGCCCTGCGGGTTACATCCACCACGTTACAATGGTGTGTAGTTGTATGTGGGCTGAGACAATCAGAGGTTCGAGCAGGACAGTACCATTAGTAAGTAACACACATCCCTCCGATTATTTCTCCCTATATTATATCTTTCTCCACCCCCCTATTTTCTGTTCACTCATTTTCAAACGTATTTTAGCGGTGTATTTATCATACTGTGGTGCCGCGTTACACCAAAAAGAACAGGAAACTATCCTTCGAACTTCATAGAGACCTAGAGCCCACCATGGGCCATTAAATCTTTCTCGGCTATATCTCTCTCCCCCTCTGTATCTGTATATATCTCTCCCGTTTCCTGGTGGTGGGTAGGCGCTGGTTGGCCGACCACTTACCCTGTACAGCCCCCGCTCCGAACGTCTCATCGTTAATATCGTACTCGTCCTGCAAAAAGAAGATAGAAAGATAGAAAGAGACTACTTATCTGTCGATAAGTGCCCATAATGGGCATATTACACATTCTCGAAACTACACACGGACAAATTAGACCGCTCTTACAGCAGCTAGGAGTGGGGTCACTCCAACCCTCAGGCTTCATACACACATACACGTGATGAAGGTGGAATCTCATTTAATCCCCATACACACAACAACTCTACCCCGGTCCCATTTATATTCTGGAAGGTTCTAACACCAAGAAAGTTCTAGAAACTCTGAAACCTAACATCTCTCTCCCCCTCCCAATTCTTTCCTCACAAGGGGCACTATTATATTTTATCCGTTCCCTTTCTCACCTGTTCATTGTACTCAAATTCCAGGCCTTCTGGCGCGAAAAACATCGCCTTGAGCCTACAGAGGGGAGGAGGCTGGTTAATAAAACATGATGTATACAGTTGTCTTGCCTCTAGGAGGAGGGTTAGAACAGTATCTCTGAGAACGCATGATCTTGTTTGAAACATGAATATTATTATCCAGAACAAAGACCAGCTGAGAATTTTAGATTTGTAAAGAGATACCCCCGCCCTTACAACTGCAGAATTATGTAAATGAGGTGCCAGTAGATCCCCTCCTAGTAGATGGGAGTGTAACTACACACTAATCTGGGTATGCATGTGAAGGTCCCACACAAAGGATTCTCCACCCATCCCCACAGATCTACTTCTAATTGGGCTCCAAACTGGCTCCAAGGAAAACTCAGCTCTTTTTACGGGAGGGGGAGATGGGAATGAAGGGATATAATAATGGTGGTGCGTTATGACGGTACTTGTACCGGTAAATAGTGCTCTTTAGTGATCAAGAGAGAGCATCATGATGTATGTAGACGATATGAAGTGCTCTCCTTTTCTCTGGCTCTCCCTCTCTCTCTCTTGCTACTCTAATGCTCTCCCTCCAAGAAAATTACGCACTCTCCCTCTTTATTATCGCATCAGCAGGCTGCAACACTGCGTAAATCCCTACTCTCCCCCAGTATATCGGATAATACAGACATTTAGATTTTCCATTGCTCTCCTAGCACTAGCAGGTTTTCCTCAATAGAGTCCAGCACACAATGGTCACCCATTACACACACCTCACACACACACACCGATTACTGTACGGGTGTACAGGAGGAAGTTAAGGATCAGCATCCGGGAGCGTGCAGTTTCCACCACTCCCCGGCCAAAACCACCTCACTGGAGAGAGGGGGCTCAAGGGAGTCAGCCCCGCCCCGGTCAACGGAGAGAAAGGAAGAGAGATGGGAACGTGAAACGGAAATGTACCCTTCAGGAAGAGGTGTTGTTAGGGAGTTGGGGATTGAGGTGTAATAAAGAGTTAGTCTACCACCCCAGACTCTATAGGATACTATTCTCTGGAGACTATCCTCTGATAAATCAATACCAAGTTCAGTTTTTACCCGGCCCAATAACAATGAAGGGTCTGATTCGCAGTCAGCAGGACTTGAAATGAGTTCAGTTGCCATACATCCCTCCCCATCCGCTATATCAGTAGTTCCAGCGTACTGTAGTTTCCGAGCAAGGAGGGGCGCCCTGAATCTCTGACGGAATATAAAAGAGTCTCCCGCTAGAAGGAGCAGGCCAGATCGGAATCTTTTGTTCGCTAAAATCTCCCAGTTCCTCCTTTGTCCCTCTCTCTCGTAGTGTAGATTGACGAAGGTGAACATATTAGTCTTCTTGATGGGAGCTATCGTGATGTTTCGTACCACAGGCACCTTCATAGCACTATAGAGGCAGAGAGGTGTTAGATTAGGGGAGGGGTCAGGGGGGATTTCCGTTATCAAAGAGCGATCATTTCCTGTGATCAAAGGACAATTGGCTGCTGTGTAGTGCGCGCCAAGTGTACTTTTCACTAGAAGGAGAGTCAGCGCGCTACGGGTAGGGGTGAAAGGGATAGAGGGGGCTATTATTGGGATCTCGGTGAATCGCCATTGGGGAATCGGGGAAAGAATGGTTAGATAGAAACGAATACAATGTGTTTGAAGTGTAGCATGTATAACCAATCATTGTTAAATACGAATCTCATAAAACAAATCGCATCTTTCTAAATGTGATGGGTGTGATATATGTTGGTTCAGCGTTGTAGCGCAGGGGGGTGGTTGCATAAAGCGATAAAAAGGTACTTCTTCTGAAATATGTCAAGATCTGTGCAGGGCAGTATTAAAATATGTATATAGGTTTCATTGCCTTGCACAGAACACATCTGTCAAACTCTTTCTCTTTGTACACAGTCTACTGACTTCTATATATTCTCTGAGACTCGTCTCTCACTCACTCCTTCAGCTCCTCTGATATGTGTATAAATACGAACACAAATAAACAAATCATCAAATAAAAGTAATAATTCCACCTTTCTATTTCTCTCATTCACACACAAACTTACTCATTCACACTTACTCACTCGTTCGCTCTCTCTCTCTCTCCCTATCTCATTCCCATCTCTCTTTCTCATCTCCTAAATAACTCGCTTCTGATTCGGTAGACACGCTCATACACGCTCACATGAACTTATTATTACAGATCTATAAAAATAGCAAATCTGGGAATAAAATACGAATCGATATTTCTATGTATGCGTGTATGTGTGTGTGTGGTTTCGGAAAAGATCCTTCTCTCTTTACCTAACCTCTCTCTCTTCATCTCTTCTAACATTCGCTCAGTACATACTTAACACAAATAAAATGGTAAAAAAGAACTACTAGCGTCAATAAAAATGCTGGCAAAAGAACCAGGTTGTATTGGGTAAAAAGAATAAAAGTTACTATAACTATACTTATATTTCTCTTATATAAGAACTACACATATATCTCTATCAACTCTATATGAATGTAAATAATATAATGCAAATAGCGCTACTAATAAATTCGATACAAATAATGTCCTCTCTCTCGGACGTAATTAATTGCACAATATATAGATCATATACAGCCCTTACTAATTCTCCTATTATATCAATTGATATATCAATTAATTGCATTACTCTCTAGAAGATGCTACACAGCTCTATATAACGTCGCACCACTATGACACATTCGCCATACCATTCAAAATAGCGGCTGTAGCAGAGGAATCAGGATCCTGGTAGCACGAATTGAGATGTTTTAGCATCTTCTCAAATTTGATATGTTTAGCATTGCACATGGGGCAGTGTATTGTCACGTGATGATAGTCTATAATGTGGTTCTGTAGCCTCTTGTTGCTCGAGTGGATCTCCCCACAGATAGGACAGGGGTGTTTCTTGGCCGGGTAGGGTAGGGGCAGGTAGGAATCATGGACTGGCTCTTGCTCTTCCCCCACTGCAAAGCATACATTGATGATGTGGCTGCTGTAATACTTCAACTTCTCATAACTAGTATCACACTTGGGACACTTGTTACTGGCCCTAAAATGGATCATCATGTGCTTATCTCTGTGTACTCGCTGAGTGAAATCCTTGCCACACAGTTTACACCCATACTCCCTGAGGTTCTCGTGCAGCTTCATGTGTCGGTTCAGGTTGGACACCCTGGTGAACATCTTACTGCATACATTACAGTTGAACCTCTTCTCCATGTGCGTGTTCTCACTGTGTGCACGGAGGTCGTTCTCGCTGGAGAAACTCTGGGCACACTCTGGCTTCTTGCAGATATACTCCTTGGTGGGCGGGGGTGCTCCAGTGTGGGTCAGAACGTGTCGGTGGAGAGAGTAGGAGGAGGAGAAACTCTTGGAGCACACGCCACATTTCAACTCGCTAGCGTAGGTCGGGGTTGGGGTAGAGGATACCGTGCTGAGGTCTTCATCCAGGGGTGATCCAGTGGTTACCAGGGTAACGGAAGGAGGCGGGAATGCAACCATGGGAGCCATGGCAACAGAGGAGGTTGGAATTTCAAAACTAGGCTGATTGTGTTGTTGTCGTGGGCGGGATCTTGGTGGTGCTGGTTTTCCGCTGTGTTTCCTTTTAACATGCTCCGTCAGGCTCTGCTTGTGTTTGAATGACTTGTGGCACTGGTAACATGGGAATCGGGCTGCTGTACTGGTGGTGGTGGGGTGTGGTCCCACTTGTAACACTGGCTGGGGGTTGTGTGGGTACTGAGGAGGTGGAGGATGGTGGTGGTGGTGTTGTGGGTGGATGATGGGCTCATTCTCAAGTTTTAACTGAGGTGGATCCCTAGTTAGGTGGTACTCAAGGGGCAGGGTGAGAAGGTGATCTCCCGGAACTGCTGCTGTGTCTAGGAGACTCTCGTAGTAGGATTTGAATTCTTGTTCCAACCGATCTGGTTTCACACCATCAAAACTTCCATAGTAGAGGTCTCGGTAGCCGGGGAGAAAGGTACTGGACATAACACGAGCCTAATGGTGGAGGAGGTGGGTTACTTAGTTAAATGGGAGAATTGGAGAATGGGGAGTGGACATTGGGTTATCATCAATCAGACGGGGTTGTTAGGATTCAGACAGACTAATTAGTGACTAGGCTATTTTAGGTTAAGTACAGGGTAAAATTAAACAGGGTGTAATTAGTAATTGACCGTCCTCAATACGACTTTATATTCCAAACTAGAAATAACAACTTTATAATTCAAACTATAACTTTGTAAATTTCAAACTATAACTTTGCATTTACAACTACGACTACAAAGATCATTCTTACTAAACCACGTACAAAAAGGGGTGAATATTGGCTGGAGCCTGGCAGACTACTGCGGTAACGTGGTGTCAAAGAGAGGGACTGAGATACTATAGAATAAATTAGGGTAACATTATACACGTAGATCTTTTGTCTCATATAAGACCCTCCTCTTCGCACCGGGCCGAAGGCCCGGTGAGGTTGGAATTTCAAAACTAGGCTGGTTGTGTTGTTGTCGTGGTCTGGATCTTGGTGGTGCTGGTTTTCCACTGTGTTTCCTCTTTACATGCTCCGTCAGGCTCTGCTTGTGTTTGAATGACTTGTGGCACTGATAGCAGGGAAATCGGGCTGCTGTACTGGTGTTGGTTGGGTGTGGTCCGACTTGTAACACTGGCTGGGGGTTGTGTGGGTACTGGGGTGGTGGGGGATGGTGGTGGTGGTGTTGTGGGTGGATAATGGGCTCATTCTCAAGTTTCAACTGGGGTGGATCCCTAGTTAGGTGGTACTCAAGAGGCAGGGTGAGAAGGTGATCTCCCGGAACTGCTGCTGTGTCTAGAAGACTCTCGTAGTAGGATTTGAATTCTTGTTCCAACCGATCTGGTTTCACACCATCAAAACTTCCATAGTAGAGGTCTCGGTAGCCGGGGAGAAAGGTACTGGACATAACACGAGCCTAGAATAGGAGGTGGGTTAGTTAATAATTGTCATACAGGGAAGATAGGTTCTGGGATGTCGAGCCTACAATGCCATGGTTGGAGGGTGGGTTAGTTAAATGGGAGTTCTGGGAGAATGGGGAGTGGACGCTGGGTTAGTTAGTTATCACACAGGGGAGAAAGAGATTGTAAGTTTTAATAAAATGGGGATCCAATTGGGTGAAGTTAGGGTTGTTAATTAGGATTCAGACTAATTAATGACCCCAATTTACTAGGCTAATTTAGGCTAAGTACAGGGTAAGATTAAACAGGGTGTAATTTGTAATTGACCGTCTTCAATACGAGTTTATATTCCAAACTAGTAACTACAACTTTATAATTCAAACCATAACTTTGTAAATTCCAAACTATAACTTTGGAAATTCCTAACTACAAAGATCATTCTTACTAAATCACATACAAAAAGCGGTGAATATTGGCTGGAGCCTGGCAGACTACTGCACAATGCGGTGCCATGGTGTCAAAGAGAGGGAGCGAGATACTATAGAATAAATTAGGGTAACATTATACACGTAGATCTTGAACTTATTTACATTTACTCAGTAGTTGAGCGGGAGAATATACTATTTACACGTGACACTAAAAAAGTACTAAAAATATCAAAGTCCAGCCCTCCAGGAAGGGACAGCTCTACTGGGCATTCCCCTACTACCAACTGTAGGATTTACAGTACTTGACCTGTCCTTCTCCCTATTTATCTGTCCCTTTGTCTTCTGCAGCAGTCTACCCGGATCACTCTTTGCCTCTATTCTCGGTTTGAGCCGCTCCAATCTTTCTCTCTGCTCAAACTCAGCAACTATCTTCTCCTGTTCTCTCTGCTGCTTCTTCTCAACTAATTTCATGTTACTCTGGTGTAGCCTCAGTAGATCGGATGATGACACAATCCGTAGAGACTTTTTATGTTTTGCCTCCTCCCTTTCCCGGGCCTTCCTCTCCTGTTCCTCCTTCTGCTTCTTTTCCTTGAAAGCCAGTACCTTCTCTCTCTGTCGGGCTGCTAAATCTCTCCTCCTTTCCTCCTTTTCACTCAGAGATAACTCTTTTCTCAGTTTCTCTTCTTCAGCCTGGACTTTTGCCAGCTCTTTCTGAACTTTGTAAGCAGACAGATGTGCAAGACGTTCCTGACGTTCCTTCTCGAACAATTCTCGTTTCTTTTCTCCAATTTTATCAATTGTCATATTGAGGGGAGGGGTCGGCTTTGTTCCGCCCGGTTTTCTCTTGTTTTCCCGCCACTCCCTCAGGGCGTCTCTCTTGGCCGTCTCAAGTTTCAGGTACTTTCTATACCATGCAATCTGTGAGGTAATCTGCTCGGCTGATTTGAAGGGAAGAGCCTGAGACATTTTCCCTACCATGGTATCATCTTCAGCATGAGGAACAAATAAAGAAAGGAACAGCTGCTGCTCAAATTCACCCCATTTATTAGCAGGGCCGTGTATTGCAACATACTGATCAAATTCAACAACAGCCGGATGCAGCCCGTCCTGGCGTTTAGACTGTGATTTGCCTTTGACAGCTTTATAGCTAACAGAGCTACCGCCACGAGGAATATTCTTCTCATATTTGTACAGCTCCTTGTCAAAAATAGACAGTTCAGCGGAAAGCGCTGTCTCTGTCGTAATGAGAGAATCATACACTGACTTCTGGTGTGATTTGATTGCCTTAATTTGGCTTTCAATGGACTCCATGATCTGCTTCACATGTTGCAGCAAGTCTGGACGACTGGAAGTGAGTTCTTTCCGGAAAATCTGAATAGAGTTATTGGTTTTGGCGAGGTCCGTTTGGAATTTGGAGCGTTCAGATGCCAATTCACGCTCATATCTAGACAAATCATCCTCAAACCCAACTTTGAAATTAGAGTGGTCATCCTTGCGTGTAATATAAAGCACAACATCCCTTTGAAGGATTCCCTCGTTCTTTAGAAGCATCCGCCGCTTGTCCAAAAACTCGACTTTGGACATTTTCTAGGCGTGGCGGACCCCTACAGGCTGAAACAACAGATAGGTCATATGAAGTACACATAATGGCGGAAACTGTTTGATACGATGAGGTATGACATGACATCAGCCCCTATCAGAGCTGAGAGCATGACGTCATCCCCAGGAACAGAACACGTGACGAAGAAAAAAAAATGCAACTGAAACAAAAATAAAATCTGAGAACCGAAATAAAATATTTCTCGGTGCGCGCGGCATATCGCGAAACATGCGCGTTAAAATGCATACAAGAAGTGAATGATTCGCGCCAAACGTTACAATATTTCTCCCGCCCTTTTCTAGCCATCGACTAGTGCTCCAACTTCATCAAATATAAACACGATGTATTTGGTTTCCAAATAAGTTAGTCTTACCTGACACATGTCGCGTATGGAGTTCTCTTAACGTGGGCGCTTTGAACAGCGGTCTACCTCTCTCTGATCTCTCGGGAATCTCTCTGATCTCTGTTCCAACTCACGTTTTCTCATATCGACTCGGTTCCAAATTCTACATATTTCAATTCTTCAAAATACATTCAACTCCAAAATCATCGACTTGGGAAGTGTAGTGTACTCTAAGTTTGGAAAAATCAAGATCACACAAACAAACATATTAACTACACAGCTTAGTCTGACTCACACGCTCTCTCTCACACACAGACAAACTCTCTGTGAGTTCAACTCACTTTTTAAATTCTGCCAACCGACCACACACATACAGAGGCAACCGCTCGAAAAGTTCTTCTCTGAATACTTCAGTTCAGATCAGTGTTTCATGAAAGGAGGGGGAGAAAAAAAAACGGGGGGACTTAGAAATGTTCATAAAAACAGGGGCTCCTTCCTCGGGGGGTATCCATAGTAACCAAGTGTGACCCAGTCACTCCTCTAGGCTCAGTCTGACAAATCTGAAAATAAGGACGATTTAAAAGGGTGGGAGTTATGAGTTATGACGTTGTATGGAGAGTTGCAGAAGTAACGTCATGCCGCAGACACAAGTGCAGAGAGAGTTGGAGAGAGAAAAGTGAGGGAGAGAGAGAGGCTGGAAAAAGGCCAGGGTGTAGCGGCTGCAAAACACACACCGCCTAAACCACGTGGGTTTTCCAATCACTTTGCCAGAACAGCAGTGCGGAGAGAGCGAGTACTCATTTTAGGGGCACCACAGTACACGTGACATGCTGTAGCCAATCAGATCGTTGAAAAACGGTCGTGAAATGCTGACCACAGAACACTTTGGTTGGGAGTTTGCGCGGTATTCTCCACCACACAGGGAGACGCGCGTTGTGACCGCCAAATTGGAGATCGCCGCACCAGCTTAACACACAGGGCCATTTTCAAATAATTGGCACACACACGCACCTGCTGAAGAGGGTTGAAACAACTCCAAAACACTCCTCTCCTCAGGACCTCCCTCTACAACTCTGGGTGCCGGAGGGGACGGGACAACTGGAGGTGGAGGAGGGCGGGATGCTGCTTTCTCTTGGGCATCTTTCAATTCCACTTTCAACTCTCTCAACTTTTCCCTTTCCTCTCGGACGCTCTGCTGCAGCAAACTAACATAGTCGCAGTCGTGCTGGAATTTCTAAAGTGGGGGGAGAATGGATAAATTTATTATATTGACGGAGTGAGAGGTTATAAAAACATTCCGTGGCCCCTTTTTCTGGCCCCCCTTCACTTACAGGAAGAGGATTCATTGAGTCCACAAGTTTCATCTTATGAAGTCGGGAAACTAAATTCTGCTTCCTCTCCATTAGCTTGGTAGAGACCTCCTCGAATTGCTTGTCAGCTGGGAGAGATGGGGGGGGGCTTCTCTTACAATTCAACCACAATATCACCATGTCACACAATCAGGTGTCCAGATGTTACCTTTTTTTAGTTGTGTTTCTTTAAAATCAGGCTCGAAGAAGATATGATATTTCATCAGCTTCCTAAAGGCGTCCGGGAATGACTCAAAAGGCGTCCTACAATCCGGTTTATGAACCACTTCTCTATCAGCCTCCAGAGACTTTTGTACCCTAAAGAAGAATAATGATTATCGGAGAATAGAGAGAGAATAAAGGAAGCTGGAGAGTATTAGAAAAGGGGAATAACTACTAGATCGACATGTATGGTGAAACAGTGGGATTGGAGTGTGTAGGATAGAAAATTAGTCATGCACAGGCCATACAGCTGTGTGATAAATAATGACAAAGATAGATGAAGAGAGAGAGAGAGAGAGAGAGAGAGAGAGAGAGAGAGAGAGAGAGAGAGAGAG
>AVPN01000205.1:28508-66319 GCA_000695325.1 Pleurobrachia bachei | reverse complement strand
CTTGTGGTTGTCCGTTTTGGCTTTTCTTGGTCGCATTTGAAAGAAAATCGAGAGCCAAAGACAATTGCTTTACTTATGGACCGAAAATTCATGTTTTTTGGAATGACTGACAATGTTCATTCCTATCAAAAAAATGAACTTTGAACTAAAGGTCTAAAATTTTGGTCGACCTATTTATTTGTTCCATAGAGTAACTTTGCCAAGTTTTAGCTCTCTACGATATCTGGAACTATGCTGGTCTAGGGAGGACATTTTTTATGCCCACCCCTGTATAACTAGAAGTGTCCGAACTGTCCCCAAAAATCTTACCTTCAAGATGCATTGTAACTCTCCTAGCGTATCAGTGGTGTTTATTTGCAGATATTTCTCACCCTCCTCTGTGATAATTCCACCTGCTGTAAACGTTCCCAGCACGGAGGCGTGTTCAAACGACTAAAAGATGTCTTGTTAGTGGTCTTTACCAATTAGTGATGGACGCATTAGACAATGTGTAATAACAGCTAAGGTTTGGTATAGAGTTGGGGTTTTAAATTCATTGATATCTGTTTTTGTCTCCGCGATGAAGCCCATATTTTACCTGTGCAACTTCATATGAAGCTGGTAGATCAAAATCACCCCTCATTTGCAGCTTCTCGACACCTTCCCGAAATTCCATATTTATAACACCGTGCCCTGATCCCTGTTCCTCCCAGACGACTCTTTTGAGCACTGTACTCTTTAGTGTAGTGGCTAATTCCAAGTTGGCCGGAAATGTCGTCCTGTCATATAATAACATGGTCATTATAATTAGGAGCATTATAATTAGGGGCATTATTAGGGTCATTATTAGCTGTATCAGGTGGCTTTAAATCGGTAAAATTTTGTTGGAGAATTCCCTTGATCAGTAGGTAAAAGTTAAATAATTATTACGTGTCAGGGGTGGGAAAGAGGGCCTCAGCCTTATCATCCTTGCACTCAGAGTGTCTATTTTACAAGAACTAGAGGACCAGGCACCCCAACAGAGGTCAATTAAATTGGAATTCCCTGCAGGATGTGTTACCATGGTTACCAATCATAGTATACCACCCGCTTTTACTGTTATATACACCGACAATTACCAGTCTTGTGTAGCTATGGTTACCATGTGTAACTAAAGTAACAATAATGATGTCGTTACCTTGGATCCAATTAATTCTTACCCTGGGTCTTCCAAGCTTTCCCCATACTCCTTGTTCACTTTAATCCACCCCGCCCGTTCAACATTGTACTCGTTCTTGTTATTCAGCTCTTTTGATCGCATTACTCTCACGTTTTGATCCTTGTCCATGGGATCCAGGATAAACCACGTGTCTGATGAAGTTGTTGTCAGGAACCGACCGACACAAGTAAACAACCAATCAGAACTCGTTATTTAGGTCAAGTGACTGGTTATCAGCCAATCAGGGACCAGTATTTCCTGATTCGACCGGTTCCTGGAGTGAATCAATTTCATACATTGTCATGTCCATGTTACCTTGATCAAGGCCGTAGTCAGAGATATCCTCAGCGGCTGTGACAACATCTGTGAAGATGGACCCAATAGGTGTACCAGATCCTGTAGAGTTTAATTAGCATGATATATGACGGGAATTATGTAAGCTTTGTATAATCAAGATACATAAAAATTAACAGATCGTGAAATGTTGTTCAAACAGTGCGTTAAAAATACATGTTATGTTAGTCTAGTATAATAGGGGGTTGATAGGGGTATTCTAGTTGCTGACCTATTTCCTCAAAACTCCTGATCTCTTTTTCAAACTTGCTGTCGTATTCAGTAATAACTACTCCAACTTCAAACTCAGTCCCCCGAACTTTAACACCCTGAAACGTGACAGAAGTGTGACAGATTCTGAAAAGTGGCATGTAACATATTCTTTCTCACTCTGAACTCTCTCACTGTCTCCCTCTAATTCTGACCTTGTAGCGTCTTGTTGTAGATCTCTCAAAAAGCAGTTCGCAGCAATACATTGGAGTTCCCCCGATACACGAAAACGCTAAGACAGGGTGACTGTTATAAAAATGCAGGTTATGGTTATGATCATGGTTACCATGGTTACCAATTACCATATATATGGTAATATGGGACATACAACATAGAGACTCACAATTTGGGCTTTCGCTCTTCTTACTGATGCACCTATCTGATGCAGATGCACCGTTACAGTAGCCATCATCTATAGAGCACGCTCCCAAGACGTTACTGTCACATTGACACTTGCACACAGCCTGGAGAGTGGAGAGGGGGAGGGGGAGGGAGGGGGTTGGATTGATCAGGGGTGGGTCGAGGGGATCGGGGGAGGGAGGGGAGTCGCCATGATATCACATGTATTCTTAAATCTTGAAAATATAGCGAGTTCTGATCGGTTGTGTACTTGTTTCGGTCGGTTCCTGGATCATAACTCTGCTGTACCTTGGGAGCGGGGATTCCAAACTCGTAAGTGTTTTCCCCGTAACTCGCTGTCCCACGTAGTTTACTAAACGTCACTGCGTAGTACTTCTTTACTCCCTGGTTATCTTGCAGCCAAAAACAAGCCTGTGTAATAAGAGAGAGAGGGTGTCTGTTATACACTATTGGAGGGGGGTAGCAATGTAGCATTGGGGTTGTGTATTGTACCCAACTCAATTAAGACCCATCTAAGACCCAATTAAGACCCAATTAAGACCCAATTAAAACTCAATTAAGACCCAACTCACGCTAGATCCGTAGGAAAGTTGAGTGAGCGTCAGTACCGCTATACTTCCCTCACCTCCCACCGTCTTGTGACTTAGATCGACCGTAGGGCTCGCCCCACAGTAGAGAGAATTACAACCTGTAATACAATACACTGATCAGCGGGGTACTATAACGGGAATTCCGTGGAATTGTCACAGATATACCGAGTATAACAATGAGAATATGATTCCCCTTTTCACTGATACCGAATACTTCACCTACCAGGTAGTAAGGTAGTAGCAACAACTATTCCGACAAAGAAAAACATGATAACAGTACACTGGACAACTTAACTTCCCTATTTTCTCTTGGTTTTGAGTAGAAAGATATACCTGACACTCCTTAGTTCTCATACTACCATTTCTCTTTTACCCATTCCTCTCTCTCTCTCTCTCTCTCTCTCTCTCTCTCTCTCTCTCTCTCTCTCTCTCTCTCTCTCTCTCTCTCCCTCCATTTCTGACGACATTCCTTTCAGATGGCTGGTATAATCTGGGCATCGTACAGCGCTGGATCGCTACTAGTGGACCGAGAACTAGGCGAGAAGAAGATTCTCCTTCTCTATCCCATCTTCTTGCTCTACGTTTATTTCTTTTCTCTCAGCACTGGTGTATAGACTTCCTAAGAGAAACTTATTTACTAGAGTGTAAAGTGTCTGTTTGGTGTGATCTCTTTTGTGAATGCGTTATTTCGAATATGTATACAGCAGCTTATAATATGTGCTTAATATAGTTATTTTCACCCCCAAACAACTTGTTTTGTGCAAACTCAAACAAGGCAAAACTTGTGTTAAGTCGAGTTCCGTACGATAATAAGCCCAATATTTGGCTGTGTACACAACACATGTTTGTACGGCGCGATGCCAAACAACCTACCTCCCTCGCGCGGGACATCGTGATGGCACTAACGCGCAATACACTGAGTCACGTGACTAAAATACGGAACTGTGATTGGCTGGAACGTACATAGATCGTGTGTGATTGGCTACGGAGGAGTGAGTGTGCGATCCGGATCAGCAGGGTTTCAGTACAGTACAGGGTGTACGATATTTTGTCATCATTTGTGACCTGCACGGCCACTGTACTCTTCAAAATAAAACAGAGGTCTCACAAAACGTCTCGAAATAAATAGTTAAACTGAAAACATGCACACAACTCTTTCAAAATGATCAGTTTCATATTCATAAGCCCCGTTAATATTTCAAACACTCAATTCAAATATCTTGTTCAGCAAGAACCCTTTCTGTAGAAATTTCAACCGCCATTCAAAGGTCAATTTGCCAGAGTGATTATCGTTTTGACTGGCTAACCAGGGTTAGCAAATTCTCAAAGTCTTCTCCCCTCGGTATCCCTAACTGCTCCAACTGAAATGACAATGGGTTAGTTACAAAACTACATAACAACGCTAACAATACAAGGGATGGGCTGCAACAATTAACTAGTATAGCTAACTGCCAAACCAGACCCCACAGTTCTATGAAAATCTAGGGTCTTCCAGATTTATCTACTATCCAAAAGATCCTCCTTCGTGTTCATAAATAATTCAAACTGTCACCTTAGTGCCCAGAGCAGTAACATCCAACTTTAGCTGTGTCCTAATCTTGTCCTCGTCTGTGTTGGCGGTTGACCCCTGCTGAGAGGCACCCTTCCGACCCCTCTTTAACATGGCCAGACTGTCTTCTGTCTTGCGGAGGGAAACCAGGATCTCTGATATTGCACCGTGGTACCTGGAGAGATTAATGGGGAATGTCGATCACTATTTCAAGTAAACTGAACCAGAACGAAGTTCATGATAATAGTTTTCAAAAGAACAACATTTAAACTAAAGTCTATACCGTACTATACTACTAACCTGACAACTACAGTAGTTGCTACTTTACTGCCCCACTCTGCCTTGTACGGGTCAGGCAGACAGGAGTTATGTATCTCTGTTTCCAAGCACTCTGTCAGCCCGGATACGTAACCAAGCGGCTCAGTCGGGGTCTGAAATGGGAATTAAGTCAGTGGCTATTGAGGCTATACTGCAGCAGTAGTATGTACCACCCAACCAGACAGTACATGTAATGATGTAATGATGATTAGAATGTGATTGAAAGTGTGACATCAATTACTGAGATGGTACATATTTCACTGTCAGGAATCACGCTCCCTCTCCTAATAGTGTTATCACACACCTCCACGGTATTAGTTACTAGTTACAACTAGTTATTAGTAATATCTCTGTGTGTGATTTGTTCTGATATTCAGATGTTCCTGATTCTTCTAATCTCTCTGGTTCAAACAACACTCGGTAATTTAGCTTGTTATTAAACCCGCCAACCCAATCTTGAAATACACTCTCTCTACTCCAGGATCTGTTAACGGCACCAACTCAACATCCCCAGCAGCAGGGGGATCTCCAGTCCAGTTTGTGATATGGAATACCACTCAAACCCCCAGCTGGGAAGGGGTCCTCCTCGCCAACACCTCCCTTAGCAACACCTCTAGTCACCATGGTAACACCTCCCGTCACCATGGTAACACCTCCCGTCATGACGTCACATATCACCTTGGTAACGTGTGCCGGTACAATGGCAGCCCGGACATGACAACAGCCCACTGTATCTGTCGACACCTCTCCTACCACGGAGCGACCACAGTAGAAAACAAAAAGATTGACCGGGGTAGGTTCTCCAACATCCTTCCTACGGCAGTAACCTCAGTAACGTGTAACCAAGGAGGGAGAGTTGCGGTTACCAAGGGAACGACGTGCAAGAGCAGCTACTTTTACACGTGGATAGGGTGCATGTGTGAGGAGGGATGGTTTATTACGGAGGGAGGGTGTGTGAGGTGTCCACCTATGGCATCGTCATCACCTGACGGAACAAGGTGCATCTGTAGACCTGGTAAGATTTATACAGAACCAGATTAGTAAACCCCTCTAATGAGAACCACGTTGGTAGATATTACATTTCAAATGAAAAACAGGGGGATAACTTATCTGTAGACCTGGTAAGAAATGAAGAACCACGTTGGTAGATATTACATTTCAAATGAAAAACAGGGGGATAACATATTTCTCCCTCACCCTTGGTAAAGAGAGGCCTCAGGGCCCATTTAACTAACATTGACTGTATCTTGCAGGTACCCGGTGGTCAGTCTCTCTCAACAAATGTCAAGACTGTCCAGCTAATACCCATGGAAATGGATCCCACTGTATCTCATGCCCTCTCCACTCCTCCTCCCCTCCCTGCTCCCCCACCTGCACGTGTAACCCTACCCACTATCATGATGGAGAAGGAGGGTGCAGAGAGTGCCCTCAGGGGAGTTACGGAGAGGGAGAGAGGTGTGTGAAGTGTGAGGGAGGGAAGGTGGATGGAAGGGGGTGTGATTGTGATGGTGAGGGGAGGTGGTGGAATGGGGTCGAGTGCAGGGACTGTGAGGAGGGTGTATGTCAGTGTAAACCAGGTGTCACCACCACATGTCACCCGTGTCCAAAGAACACCTACAGTCCCAAAGGATCACCATCATGTACCCCATGTCCACTCTACCACACCAGCACCCCTGGATCAGCAACCTGTACCCCATGTACTTTAGGGGAACACTGGAGTAACTCCTCTTGTCAACCCTGCCCAAAAAATCAGTATGGGGATGGGAGGATATGTGGGGAGTGTCCAACAGGGTTCACAGCCCACCGAGGGTTCTGTGTGGAGAAGGGGATGATGAGGGCTGATGGTGTGATGTGGGGTGTGTGGTTTGTGTTGGTTGTGGTGGTGGGGGCTGTTGGGTGGAGTGTTGTTAGAAGTGTAGTTTGTACCACTAGATCTTGCTACTGGTAGGGAACACTACTCGACACGACGGAGTGAGAGTCATAGGAAATGAACACTGAGACAGTTGTACTAATATTTGTTGTTTTCGATGAGTAATTGGTAATGGTGAATTTACCACATATTTTATCGCTGTGAGAAACATCGTGAAATTGCTTAATTTTAAACAATAGTAGTTTACCTCTCGGTTGGTTCGTCTGTATAGCCGTGGTACTGCCTGGGCCTGGTCGATGGCTTTGCAGCACACATCTGTCACGTGACTGGTCACGTGATCTGCTAGGGTAGGTATACTCTCTGTGATCTCCCTGCAGGAGTCCTCTACAAGGTGGGGGTTATAGCTGGGCAGGTGGGGGGACACTTTACCTTCAACTAGTCCTGGTACCTGGGAGAGAGAGGGAGGTTGAATGTCTCGATTCCACAGGAGACATTTTTCAAATCGAAGGGGAAAAAAGAGAATACACATTATTAGATTATACCTTGATTCTTCAATTCGTCAATGAACAAAAATTGAAAAAACATACCATGGTAACTAGGGTAGTTGTATCTAGTACAGCTCTACACACATCAGATAACTGCAACTCCTCTGAACTACCCGGTAACTCCTTCAACCACACGGCATACCGTTTTAGCAACTTGAAAGGAGATGATATTACATTCGAGATGTCATTATACTGTCAGGCCAATGCTCTGACCACAGTTCTCGCGCGCTATTTGAGAGAAGTCACCTGACGGAACAAGGTGCATCTGTAGACCTGGTAAGATTTATACAGAACCAGATTAGTAAACCCCTCTAATGAGAACCACGTTGGTAGATATTACATTTCAAATGAAAAACAGGGGGATAACATATTTCTCCCTCACCCTTGGTAAAGAGAGGCCTCAGGGCCCATTTAACTAACATTGACTGTATCTTGCAGGTACCCGGTGGTCAGTCTCTCTCAACAAATGTCAAGACTGTCCAGCTAATACCCATGGAAATGGAACCCATTGTACCTCCTGCCCTCTCCATTCCTCCTCCCCTCCCTCCTCCCCCACCTGCACGTGTAACCCTACCCACTATCATGATGGAGAAGGAGGGTGCAGAGAGTGCCCTCAGGGGAGTTACGGAGAGGGAGAGAGGTGTGTGAAGTGTGAGGAAGGAAGGGTAGATGGAAGGGGTTGTGATTGTGATGGAGAGGGGAGATGGTGGAATGGGACTGAATGCAGGGACTGTGTGGAGGGTGTATGCCAATGTAGACCAGGTGTCACCTCTACATGTAACCCCTGTCCAAGAAACACCTACAGTCCAATAGGATCACCCTCATGTCACCCCTGTCCTCTCTACCACACCAGCTCTCCTGGATCAGGGTCATGTACCCCGTGTACTTTAGGAGAACACTGGAGCAACAACTCTTGTCAACCATGCCCGAAACATCAGTATGGAGATGGGAGGATTTGTGGGAATTGTCCAAATGGTTTCACTGCCCAAAGAGGGTTCTGTGTGGAGAAGGGGATGATGAGGAGTGAGGGGGTAATGTGGGGTGTGTGGTTTGTGCTGGTGGTGGTGGTGGGGGCTGTTGGGTGGAGTGTTGTTAGAAGTGTAGTGTGTGCCTCCACAAGATCTTGCTACTGGTAGCGAACACTTGAACTTCTTGTATTGAACATCCATTGAACACTTGAACACTACTCGACACGATGAGGGTTTGCAAGAGAGCCAAGGGAACACATAAAATGAGCACTAAGACAGTTGAACACATATTTTTTGTTTTCGATGAGTAATTGGTAATGGTGATCTTACCAGATATTTTAGCTTTGTGAGACTGTTTGTAAGACTGTTTGATTTCTAAACAATATACCTACCTCTCGGTTGGTTCGTCTGTATAGCCGTGGTACTGCCTGGGCCTGGTCGATAGCTTTACAGCAAACATCTGTCACGTGACTGGTCACATGATCAGCTAGGGTTGGTATACTCTCCTTGATCTCCCTACAGGAATCCTCTACTAGGCGGGGGTTATAGCTGGGCAGGTGGGGGGACACTGTTCCCTCAACTAGTCCTGGCACCTGATGGGAGAGAGATAGATAGTGGGAGGTTATGAGCTATTCATAATCAATGTCTCCACGCTACTCCATTTTAAAGTGCGCTCAGATGGGGTCGCGGCCCCAGAAAGCCACGCTACTTCTACAGAGCAAAAACTAATAGGACCAATTTAACACACGTACCATGGTAACTAGGGTAGTAGTATCTAGGACCGCTCTACACACATCAGATAACTGTAGCTCATCTGAACTTCCCGGTAACTCCCTCAACCACACTGCATACCGTTTTAGCAACTAGGAAGGAGATGGCATTAAACGCGAGATACTTAGATATCTTCTTCTACTATTAAATAGAAAGAGTGTCCCGAGAAAGACTCTGAAATGTTCCTTCCCACGACCGGGTCGTGGGAAGGAACATTTCAGAGTTGACGATATGAACCAGTTGATATAGATTAATGTGGGTCGTGACGACCCACATTAATCTATATCAACTGGTTCATATCGTCAACTAACCTGTATGGTAAGTTTAAAGAAGCGATGTGTAAGGGGTTTTAGCAGCACATCTTCCTCCCAGCACCTTCTAATACACACAACTAACATCTCAGATGTAGGGAGGAGGAAGGAGCTGTTTGAGGGAGTTGGGGAGAAGGGAGTTAGTAGCTGGTGCTCCAGTGAACCAGCTATTTCTTGCAACCTGGGGGAGGTGGTGTTTTAGACTTTCTTCAGCTATCACCTAAACTTGGTCCAATAATCTAAAATTTCACAACCTCACAACTCGAACAATATATTATCTACCTGATCACAAAGAGAAACAAGATAAGACCCCTACTTGGTGACGCATTCACCCCTACGTTACCTGATCTGGAAGTAGATAGGAAGACTCCACTTGCTGAGGAATGTCTTGTAGGAGGAGTGTTGTCTCAATGCTACAACCCTCTCTCTGTACCCCGATAACCTTTCAAACTCGCCCAGAAACCATATCGTGTCTTTATAGGCCTATATGGAGAAGAGATGATTAGCAAACATTTAAATAAGTAATCCATCAACTAGATTCGAATAATATTGCTATGATTTGGTGAGTATTGATTATACATACAGAGTCCCCAACTATTGGAATGGGGTGGTCCAGCCCTATTACAATACCTGTTGGAAATGACGGGGGTTTCCAGCGGCAAATATACTGGGAATGTTGACACATATCTTACTAACAATCACGGGAAACACAGCATTACCCATGAACTCAAACGATCTAGGAAAGGAAGGAGTTTATAAAAAAGGAAATGGAGTTTAGACACCGTTGAAGTTGAACTAATCTAGGGAAAGAAGGAGTTTAGACACAGACAAACAGAATTATTGGGGTTTAAATAGAATTAATTCCCACTACTTCTATCACCTTAGTTCGTTGTCTTTTCTTGGCGTTGTCAGGGATAGGACAAGAGTGGTAGCTGGTGGTAGATTATCAAGCACACTCTGATATACACCTCTTAGTCCCAGCTCGCTTAGAGCTGCTTTGTTTACCAGCTGAAACAGTATCACCAAGTGTGAGTTGTGGCTCATCACCCGAGTCCAACATAACAAGTATGAAGGCTCCTGGCTCAGGGGGACTGGGAATTGGGAACTGGAGCTGACTCCCCGGCCAGTTGGCTCCCAGCGTTTCGGAAATGCACTGCGTGTTAGGGTTCAGGTTGCGCGGCGTATTCACATCATATGAGTGCTGTTGCGCCCTACGTACACGCTTTACACCCACAATACACCATCGTGTTGTATTCGGTGTGGGGCGGCGTGTGTGAAATTATTGGTGTACACATGGTGATACAGATCATGTACACATGCAGATCATGTAGTCATCATGTACAATATACATACCCTGTCAATAAGGGGAGATATAACGGACTCGGCGTAGAGTTTTTCACTCTTATCTATCCTATCCAATGTAGTAAATATTCTCAGACATTGTGCTACTGAAGCCTTATCGCCGGATTCTAGACCACTTTTAAAGGCTGTATACAGACCACCTTCCAGATACTGGTCTATCTTTTTGATCCTCTGGGAAGTGGTTAATTGTTTGGCTGGTTAACAAGTTGGTTGTCAAGTTATGACTACGGACTACCATAAAATAAAAAGATTTGAACAAAACAACAAGTTGGGGAGTGAGTGGGATTGAGAGAGGTGGTAAACTAAGAATATAGGGGCGAGCCGCGGGCTCAAGTAAACTTACGGGAAACATTTCTTGTACGAAAGGTAACTCCTCATATTTGGAAATATAGAAATTCAACTGGCTATACTCACTAGCTACACGCTCAAACAAATTCCTGAGGGGATTAAGAAAAAAATTCAGTGGTTGTTTTGGTCTTGACAGTTAAAACTAATCACGATGTATCGGGAGGGGGAAGAACGGACTTACTCCTTTGCCTCTGTGTTTTGAGAGATCAAGTTTTCGATCTTTATTATCAGCTTGTTGATGTTAAGTAGACTGTATAACACCTCCTGATAGAGAGATAATGGTGAATGAGTAAGGTAAACTTTAAAAGTGTGCTAGTGGTTTGGTTCTGACCCTTCTTTGACAAGAAAAAAGGAAGGGTTGAGCAAGGTTTGTTATGTTCTAACCCTCCTTTACATTTGTAAAGAAGCGCCCGAAACACAGTCTAGCTAGTGTTACTAGACGTATACCTGTTTGTTTCGGATCTCAGATCGCAAGACAAGCTTCTCAGAAATCTGTTCAATCTCTGATTGAATAGACGATCTGATTATCTCAATATCTGCTTGTATACCTAGGAGAACAGTTTGTTACGAAAGAACCCCTAGACCTTCGTGCGCTGGTAAGAGAGGGGTAACTTCCTTACCAAGAAAGAGAGCTGTATTACAAACTGTGTTATCAATACAAGGCCCTGTAATTCTAGATAAAACATTAGACGTCAAAATTTCGTGGAAAGGCCCCAAAAAAGTGCTCTAATCTAAATTAAGCTGTTCATGCCTTATTACATATATTCTCTGACTTACTAAAGATGCCCTAACCTAAATTAATTACTCAGATAATCACTGACTTGTAAGGGGTGCCTCTAATTTTAGTATCGTCTGATCCACTCCCACCAGGTTTGTAGATAGGTTCACAAAATCAGCATAGTCCCTGGGGGAGGGAGAGGTTACATGGAAGGTAACCAAATTGGGGTACTGAGCTGGAGAGGTCAGGGAGATTGGAGGAGTGAGGGGCTTAGGGAGACATCCCACAAGGGTAGCAGATCTGGGGAACCCACCGATACAAGTAAACAACCAATCAGATCTCGTTATTTAGGTCATCTAAATGACTGGTTATCAGCCAATCAGGGACCAGTATTTCCTGATTCGGTCGGTTAGTTACCTATTGATAAGCTCGACAAGAGAGTTTTGAATGGTACTAGAGTACTTCTCCAGATCTTTCTTCAAACTTTCAAGGGTAAAACTCTTCCTGTTTAGCGCTAGGAATGTGTCAACATTGAAACTGTCATCGAAGAACTCCTGAAAGTATGGATTGGAAAGATCATCTTTTAAAGTGAGAGTGGACAAAATCAGAATCTTTTAAAGATGATTTGAAGAAAGTTTGAATGAGGTTTGAAGGGTATTTGAAGAAAGTTTGAATGAGGGGGTTTAAATTGATATCAGCAAGAGCTACAAACTGAACTTGTTGCAGCTCATAGAATGAGTAGTAATTTAGTAATTAGTAGTTAGTAAATTAGTAAATTACCTCAGGTCTAAAACAGACGGGACGCTCTCGTTTCAAAGAGGATAATATTATCTGGGTGGTATCAGTCATCTTAACATCACATTTTACACGGCATCATGGGTAATAACTGGCTTGGAAAGATCGATGTGTTTTTTAAATTTTAATAAATATGTATGTAGGGGAGGGACGAGAAATACCAACTTTTAGTTATTGAAACTTTATGCGAAAATGAAAATTAGCAAATCATACTACACAGAAAAATGTACAAAGAAATAGAGTAACGCTATATTATAAACCGGGATTTAACTTTCTTGACCTATATTGGCCATGTGATAGGAAGTGAACAACAATTAGCAGACACACACTGATTTTCTAATTATAACATCACAACTCCCCGTGAGTAACATAATCATATACGACTACCCAGTACCCACAATCACTATACCCCCTATAATACCCTTGTGTAAAATATGTCAGATGATGTTTTACTACCTAACCCTGTCCTTTAATTACCCCTAACCCTACCCCTACCCCCTCTCAGCAGTTAGTCCGATAATCTCTAAACGTTTCTAGCTCCACATGTTCTCCCGTTATCAGTGGCGTGTGTTCGTTCGTCCTTCCTCCCCGTCTCAAATTGTAGTAACTCACACCCAGCTGAAAGTTCTGTGTGTCAAAATAACTGACAAAATCACTCACAAAAGCACTGAAAAAATCACTGACAAATTCACTGAAAAAGGTACTAACTGCTGCATAGTCTGACCTAGATAACTCCTATACCTGTGTACGAATGTCTGTGCGAACATCTCCAAAGTCAAACAGGTGAGATAAGCTGGTGAGGAACTGCGGCGGCGGCAACTCGTGATCTAAATGGAATGTGAACATACAATTATGATCAACTGTAAATTACGATTAACAGTACGATTTTTTGCCAGGTTCTGCCTACAGATAAAAAAAAGGTTTGAACAAAACAAACGATTTTGGTAACGAAGTAACCTCTCGCTTGCCAGGTCGCGACGCGAGGGGTTATTTCGTGACTGTGGTAGGACAGTTACTATATCATTCTGAAATGCACCTGGTACAAATGGTTTATGGGAAAAGACAAGGTGATGAGCGATTGAGAACCCAAACATTTCGATGCAAATCAACAAGTTCTGAACCGTCTCTGCTGTTTCATCGGCTGTGTAACTGTCTGGGTCTGTACTACCACTGCAAAGATAACAGTGATTATAAAACAACCAAATAGGGCCGGGAAGGGGGTAGAAGGAGGTTAGAATACAACCAGAGACCAGAGTCTCTGGTCCATAGAGGGACTGGGGTCGGAGGGGGTAGAGCGGGGTAGAGGGACTCTGTACCTCTTTTACCTATCTTTGATAATTCCAACTAGCACTAAGAATTCCAGGAACGTTCCCTGCCAAAAAGAGAAAAACACAACAGCCTTGACACAGAGGAACTTTGGGAGGGGTTTAATTGGTCCAAGTTCGTGTTTTAGTGCTTGGTAGAAGATGACAAGGCAGTAGAGAGCCCACATTTGGGCGATATTGTCGATAATCAGGGTCCACATCCATACACTACCTGGAGATTGGAGATGGGGATTAGAGAGGAGGAGATTAGAGAGGAGGAGATCAGAGAGATGGGGATGTTAGATAGTGTTGTTGTCCATGTAATGGTTTTGTAACATGAGATAACAAATTGGTAAAACAGGAAACTGGATATCAACAGTTGATAATGAACTCACCAATTCTAAATTCATTCTTTCCAGAGTGTCCGAATACCTCTGACAGAAGCATTACAAAGGTGGTAATGGGCTTGGAAACGACGTACACGAATACACCCCTTTTGGACCAAATCATAAACGCCTTGCCCTGTAATACAGTGTTGGTCATGGCTGGCCGAATAGGATATTCTTATAAAACAGCACGAAACATGATGAAATGAACATTTTTGTGAAAAGGATAAATTGATTCAACCATAATTTGCAACATCACAAAAACAGACTGTACCTTGGGCCAGGGAGGTAGTTTTTGAAAGGGGAACAACTGCGGTTGAGCTGGTTTGAAAGTCAGTAGCTGTTCCACATTGTAATGCTCATACATGTAGGTAACTAGGAACATCATAAAGTTGTAGATAACATACGATTCGTAGCATTCTCTCATCTGAAAGGTAGCTGATGAGTAGCAAGCACACAAGAAAACAGATTAACAGATCGTGACAATTTGATGAATTGTTCACATTTTTTATTTTAACGGACAGTATCAAGCGACTCAAACAATATCTGACTTACAGCATTGAGATAAATAGTTTCATCTTTTAAAATCATTCCGAGGTAACTGAAAAAGCTGTAAACTGGGACCATCATCAGAATCCTAATGATTCGTTTCTGTTGAGGTGGGTCCGAGAAGTTGCAAAGGTGATGGATCACTCCAGAGGTTGTAATGGGGATCGTGACATAGACGAAAACACCCGCCACAAACCAAACAACGATGTGTTTCTGGAAAATTTAACCGGTTAGCAACTATAATGTGTGATTTATGATGATTTGGTACCTCAGCATGACGTGAGACTAGTTCACTGACGCTTAGAGGGATCGCCACGCACAACAAGAGCATGTAAATGATCCACAAAATGTAGCCAATCCGGTCCTTGAGCCACCGAGCAACATATTGATCCCATCTCACGTAATGGGGCGCTGTAGATTCAGCCATACAAGTTCGTAAATCACATTTTGGTAAAAAAAGTTTAGAAATGTTTCGAAATTTCGATTTTGTAAGTTTGAAAATTGCTGAAAAATAGCGCGCGCGTCAAATAAAGCTTTGGTTTCGGAAAAATAACGATGCGTTTTAACGTAACGCGCTAATATTAGGAATCAAAACGCTGTATTTCCTCCAGATTTACGCCGCGCAGCGCTTGTCAGCGCAGTAATTTGAAAAACGTGCACGAAAATTTTCGTTTTCCAAATATTTTTTTTCCGTTTTGCGAATTCCAAAATTTGTTGGACCTAAATGGCGCATTTATGACTTTTAAACCACTACCAGACCGACAAGATGGCATCTATTCTTCCCCAGACTCTATCAGTGGTACGGCAGACTGTTAAACCGATGTTTCTACACTCCGTGAGGAAGTATTTGGAGGTCCAAATGTCAGAACTTCAAATGCGTGTTCCGAACTCCATGTTATTATCGAACCTTTCGCAACCTCAAATATGCCAAGAAGATGAATTAATCGGAAATGTAATGAAATTTGAACAGAGTAAAAGTGTTTCATTTCGTCTGAATGAGTCAAACCTGTTTGGGAGATCTCATGAGATTGCTCCTTTTATCGAGGATTTACTGGCCCCCTCCACCGTCACAGACACTTTCTTTGTGACTGTTTCACCTATCTCCGAGCAATTTCCAGCTGACACGATTATTAGTGAGATGCACAAACGCAGTAAAGCGACCTGGAGGAACTTCCTCACATAGACGAAAACACCCGCCACAAACCAAACAACGATGTGTTTCTGGAAAATTTAACCGGTTAGCAACTATAATGTGTGATTTATGATGATTTGGTACCTCAGCATGACGTGAGACTAGTTCACTGACGCTTAGAGGGATCGCCACGCACAACAAGAGCATGTAAATGATCCACAAAATGTAGCCAATCCGGTCCTTGAGCCACCGAGCAACATATTGATCCCATCTCACGTAATGGGGCGCTGTAGATTCAGCCATACAAGTTCGTAAATCACATTTTGGTAAAAAAGTGTAGAAATGTTTCAAAATTTCAATTTTGTAAGATTGAAATTTGCCGCGCGCGTCGAAAACAGCTTTGTTTTCGGCAAAATAACGATGCATTTTAACGTAACGCGCTAAAATTGGGAGACAAAACGCTGCATTTGCTCCACATTTGCGCCGCGCGGCGCTTGTCAGCGCAGTAATTTTAAAAACTTGCACGAAATTTTCGTTTTCTTCAAACTTTTTTTTTCGTCTTGCGAGTTTCAAAAATTGCGGGGCTTAAATGACGCTTTTGTGACCTCTAAACTACCGCCAGACCGACAAAATGGCATCTATTCTTCCCCAGACTCTATCAGTGGTACGGCAGACTATTAAACCGACGTTTCTACACTCTGTGAGGAAGTATTTGGAGGTCCAAATGTCAGAACTTCAAATGCGTGTTCCGAACTCCATGTTATTATCGAACATTTCGCAACCTCAAATACGCAACGAAGATGAATTAATCGGAAATGTTATCAAATTTGAACAGGGTAACACTATTTCATTTCACCTGAATGAGTCAAACCTGTTTGAGAGAACTCATGAGATTGCTCCTTTTATCGAGGATTTACTGGCCCCCTCCACCGTCACAGATACATTCTTTGTGACTGTGTCACCGATTTCCGAGCAATGTCCGGCTGACACGATTATCAGTGAGATGCACAAACGTAGTAAAGCGACCTGGAGAAACTTCCTCAACCACCCACTTCGCCTCAAAGAAAGTCAGCTTCAACTTGAATCCAGTAATATTTGCTACATTCCAAGCTTATCCTCGGACGAAAAACAGATCATGGAAGAATCTTTTATCAGAGAAATCCCCGTTGATGGTTCAACACGCCGGTGTGTGTGTAATATAAAGTCAGTGAATGCCTGTTTAGGCGCCTTGCTCCATGATTCAGTCCACTCAGTCCAAGATTATACGTTCCTGAAACTCCACCACTCCATCTCACCGGTTCAAGTGTGCCTCGTAGTAGTTCCTGAGGACCGAGAACATTGCCAAACAATGATGGACGGGATTTTAGAGGATCTGAATAGGGCTGGACATCGTGTTACTCGCTCCGATTCCCTGGAACTACCCCACATTTTGGAGTACAATGATAGGAGTGGGGTACCGTTTACGGTTTTGTTTTCTAAAGACAGTATGGATACTGGAGTTGTGGGAATTCGAGACAGGGATACACATTTTATTGAGCCGATCAACTTCAAGAAAGTTGCACCGTGGTTGAAATTGAATTTATGTTTTGCACTTTAAAACTTTTATAATCTGAAATTGATTTATATATTCTCACATTTTATATCCTTTTTTAAATTCGCCCGTTTTCAGTGACAACTGTTTTACTAGATTTAACTCATATCTTTCCCTATTTCCAGTACCTAAACAAGAGTTAATGTATGGACGATTCGGCGTGTTGGGGCGGGGTGGAAGCTCTCACCAACAACCCCACCACGGACCATCTAGGGGGCGCTGCTGCATGTACCTCTAACACTGACCCAACCTCAAAAGAAGACCATGTCGTCTGGGTTATTGTACCCAATGCCGGTAGTGCCGGGAATAGTGACAATTCGGACCAACCCATGGTCATAAACTCCACGACTGAGACTGTAGTTGATTCAAACGGGAACAAAACCAATATTCAGATAGCCGAGATAACCCATAAAAAGCGGAAAGTCGGAAGGAAAAACAATACCGAGAGTAAATTTGTATGTGATATTTGCGGGCTAAAGTATAGCCGGAATTTTAACCTACGACGACACAAAGACAACGTCCATGGTACTAACTCTGTCAGTATTTGTTGTCCCTATTGTACCTCAACCTTTACCCGCCACGACAACCTAACTCAACACATAAAGTTTGTT
The DNA here is from genome assembly GCA_000695325.1 of Pleurobrachia bachei. Lineage (NCBI taxonomy): Eukaryota > Metazoa > Ctenophora > Tentaculata > Cydippida > Pleurobrachiidae > Pleurobrachia > Pleurobrachia bachei. Next base: position 48,461 of record AVPN01000205.1, on the reverse strand, counting down.
CACAACGGTATGGGTAACCACACGTGCGCTTACTGTGGCAAGGGGTTTGCTAGGAAGCATACTATGGAGGAGCACGTGAATGTCCAGCATTATAATCAGAGAAAATACCAGTGTTTCAAATGCAGTAAGGTATTTGGGTACCCGTGGTCGTTATACAATCACGTCAGAGTGAAGCATGAGAGTAACGGGGCGTTCAAGTGTTATTACTGTTCCAAGGTCTTTGCAACCATCAGATACCTCCGGAACCATGTGTTGTCAATTCACGAGGGTGTGAGGTACAAGTGTAAAATATGTAACAAGATCCTGAAATGTCACAGTGCGTATAAGAGCCATCTAAAGATGTTCCACATCCCAAAAAACAATGTAAACCAGTATTTCTGTAGTCGGTGCACCCATAAATGCACTACAAAAGCCGAGCTGGTCCGGCATATGATATCAAAACACAAGTGGAGGGAGATTAACGTTTGTCCCATCTGCCACAAGTAAACACAAAAGTACCTTTGAGAGACATCTCATGGTTCACAATCAGAACGACGTCTCAGTCAGTACCCTCCTACGGAAACATGTTGCAACCATGGCAGCGGCTGATTCGGAGGAACCCTCTGCCTCCATGGTTGTCACCCCTGAGTCTTCCTTGACCGAGGTAGTGATAGCTGATCGGGGTGCAGCTGCTGCTACCAGTGGTAGTAGAAAGACACGGAGTTCAAAACAGGAAGCTATCTTCCAGTGTTCTCATTGTCCCAAGGTGGTTCAATCCCGCATCGCCCTGGACAGACACTACTCAAAATCTCATGCGTTCATCTGTAAATACTGCTCGGGGATGTTCCTCACTAGGGAGGCGGTTGACTTCCACATGGCAAAGTTTCACGAGGGAGAGGTGGTGAAAAGTGAGATGAAGATGGAAGGACGAGGAGGGGAGGATGAGGAAGATGAGATGGTGCAGGTGGATGATGGGAATCATGTTGAGAATCCAATGTGGAGTTTGGAGGAGCTGGCTGCGTGTGCCGGGGTGGAGTGTGGTGGTGGTGATGCTGGGGAGGAGGATCAGTGGATTGTGAGAGAGGAGCTGAGTCAGGAGAGTGAGCTGGGGGAGGGTGGTGGTCTGGTGGGGGATCAGCAGAGTGTCATGATAGGTGATCAGGAGAGAGGACTGGTAGGTTGTCAGGATAGTGCAGTTATGATAGGGGATCAGGTGTTGGAAAGTGCCGTGTTAGGCGATGATCAGGACGTGTTATTAGGGAGAGGGGATGAAGATGAGGGTGGCATTCCTGAGGGGTGTGTTATGGAGGAGGATCTGATATGAGAACACATGGCTCTGTTTCAGGAAAATGGAAATACTGGTCCCTGATTGGCTGTTAACCAGTCGTGGGACCTAAATAACGAGTTCTGATTGGTTGTTTACTTGTGTCGGTCAGTTTATTCAAACGGAAACTGAACCAGATTCCAGACATAGGTCTTTCAATACTGTTCAGGGATGTTCCTCGTCAAAGAATCAGTGTGTTTCCAAGTTCAATTCCACTAGCTAAACTGAGCGATGCAGATTTCAGTTGTTTCAGAATTATGCAGAAGGAGAGTAACCAAGACGGAAAGTAATTTCCACCCCGAATTTAATTTATAATATATTTGCTCGAGCATATATTCTGTTATCTTTATTGTTTTTTGTTGTTGTTTCTACTTACTCTGTCATTCTGTGTTTAACTGAGATCCAGATCTTTCAACTCTGACCCTTCTTCAACTCTAACCCCTCACTAACCCCCTCCTATTTTCTTCCCAATTTAGATTTGCCTCTTCGAACTCCCTCTCTTCTTGTAACCTCCCTCTCCTCTATCCCCCAACACTCCCTCTATTTCCCTACCTCTATCACTCTCTATAGGGATGGTGCGTGTACGTGATCTGAATGAGTACATCACGTGTTATCTGTGTAAAGGGTACATGGTCAATGCCACTGCAATATCAGAATGCATGCACAAATGTAAGTACAATGTTCATCCTATGTAGAGGGTTAGAACATAACCGAACCAAGTGGAGCAGTCTCCCAATTTCATGTTTCAATAGAGAGCTCGTTATCAGGCACAGTTACAGTGCTACTGACTCTAATCCTGGTTTGACTGACTCTGAAGACTCTAATCCCGGGGTTTGTTTCAGTTTGTCGTGGTTGTATAGTGGCAGAGTTTAGCAAGAATTCATCGTGTCCCCAATGTGGAATTGCTGTTAACCCTACTGAACCTACCAAAACATTGAGGTGAGTGGTTCTCATTGTTAATAGTTGCCTATTTAAGGGTACGCTAACCAATTTTTTTTTCGAGTGCAGGGAAATGCTATACCATACTACCTCCTCGGTACATCATTATTATAATAACAGCCGGTGCAAATTTCCACATTCAACCTATATGTATAGGGGGCTAATATTATAGTCCGTGCCAAATGACTAAGGCGGTTCGTTATGCGCGTTACCGGTAGTTTCAGGGGTCTAGCAAACAGGAAACGGGAGATACAACCGATTCCAACTATACACGGTGTGCGGCTGGGTTGGTTTTAGATATTGAAACACATTGGTCGGGCCAAATTTGCAAGAATAGCAGCAAAAATTGCGCGGCGGGACCCCTTGAACCGCCTTAGTCATTTACCAGGGACTATAGTAGCTAGCTCTACTCCTCCCCTGACCCCCATCCCAACTGATCCTATTGTTCCTCTATCCGGTCTCCCCACTGATCCCATCCCACCTCCCCTGCTCAGGATAGATAACCAGCTGCAGGAGTTGATCAACAAGGTTGTACCAGGGTTTGTAGAACGAGAGCGAATTGCCCGTAGAAACTATTACGGGAGTATAGGCCAACAACTACCCGTCCAGGAAGGTAAGAGTGCTTGAGAAAGTTTCTAATGTTTTGCACAATCAATAATTTCTAATTTCTGCCCTAAATATAAAGGCCTACAAATTGCTATGTCCCACCAAATATTAAGAAAATTTAAAGCAACTGCCACCTTTCTATTGATCCCTTGTTTTCAACCCCCCCATTTCAATTTCAGTTGAGATAGAAACAGAACCAGACCCGGTTGTGGCGTCCTCGCAGAAGAGAGTTCTCTACCGCCGTCCAGCTATAGCCAAGATTCCAGTGAGCCTGCAACACGAGAGAAGTGCTGGATCTTCCTCTCTCCGTGGGATGAAGATGAGGGTGGCATTCCTGAGGGTTGTGTTATGGAGGAGGATCTGATATGAGAACACATGGCTCTGTTTCAGGAAAATGGAAATACTGGTCCCTGATTGGCTGTTAACCAGTCGTGGGACCTAAATAACGAGTTCTGATTGGTTGTTTACTTGTGTCGGTCAGTTTATTCAAACGGAAACTGAACCAGATTCCAGACATAGGTCTTTCAATACTGTTCAGGGATGTTCCTCGTCAAAGAATCAGTGTGTTTCCAAGTTCAATTCCACTAGCTAAACTGAGCGATGCAGATTTCAGTTGTTTCAGAATTATGCAGAAGGAGAGTAACCAAGACGGAAAGTAATTTCCACCCCGAATTTAATTTATAATATATTTGCTCGAGCATATATTCTGTTATCTTTATTGTTTTTTGTTGTTGTTTCTACTTACTCTGTCATTCTGTGTTTAACTGAGATCCAGATCTTTCAACTCTGACCCTTCTTCAACTCTAACCCCTCACTAACCCCCTCCTATTTTCTTCCCAATTTAGATTTGCCTCTTCGAACTCCCTCTCTTCTTGTAACCTCCCTCTCCTCTATCCCCCAACACTCCCTCTATTTCCCTACCTCTATCACTCTCTATAGGGATGGTGCGTGTACGTGATCTGAATGAGTACATCACGTGTTATCTGTGTAAAGGGTACATGGTCAATGCCACTGCAATATCAGAATGCATGCACAAATGTAAGTACAATGTTCATCCTATGTAGAGGGTTAGAACATAACCGAACCAAGTGGAGCAGTCTCCCAATTTCATGTTTCAATAGAGAGCTCGTTATCAGGCACAGTTACAGTGCTACTGACTCTAATCCTGGTTTGACTGACTCTGAAGACTCTAATCCCGGGGTTTGTTTCAGTTTGTCGTGGTTGTATAGTGGCAGAGTTTAGCAAGAATTCATCGTGTCCCCAATGTGGAATTGCTGTTAACCCTACTGAACCTACCAAAACATTGAGGTGAGTGGTTCTCATTGTTAATAGTTGCCTATTTAAGGGTACGCTAACCAATTTTTTTTTCGAGTGCAGGGAAATGCTATACCATACTACCTCCTCGGTACATCATTATTATAATAACAGCCGGTGCAAATTTCCACATTCAACCTATATGTATAGGGGGCTAATACTATAGTCCGTGCCAAATGACTAAGGCGGTTCGTTATGCGCGTTACCGGTAGTTTCAGGGGTCTAGCAAACAGGAAACGGGAGATACAACCGATTCCAACTATACACGGTGTGCGGCTGGGTTGGTTTTAGATATTGAAACACATTGGTCGGGCCAAATTTGCAAGAATAGCAGCAAAAATTGCGCGGCGGGACCCCTTGAACCGCCTTAGTCATTTACCAGGGACTATAGTAGCTAGCTCTACTCCTCCCCTGACCCCCATCCCAACTGATCCTATTGTTCCTCTATCCGGTCTCCCCACTGATCCCATCCCACCTCCCCTGCTCAGGATAGATAACCAGCTGCAGGAGTTGATCAACAAGGTTGTACCAGGGTTTGTAGAACGAGAGCGAATTGCCCGTAGAAACTATTACGGGAGTATAGGCCAACAACTACCCGTCCAGGAAGGTAAGAGTGCTTGAGAAAGTTTCTAATGTTTTGCACAATCAATAATTTCTAATTTCTGCCCTAAATATAAAGGCCTACAAATTGCTATGTCCCACCAAATATTAAGAAAATTTAAAGCAACTGCCACCTTTCTATTGATCCCTTGTTTTCAACCCCCCCATTTCAATTTCAGTTGAGATAGAAACAGAACCAGACCCGGTTGTGGCGTCCTCGCAGAAGAGAGTTCTCTACCGCCGTCCAGCTATAGCCAAGATTCCAGTGAGCCTGCAACACGAGAGAAGTGCTGGATCTTCCTCTCTCCGTGTCAAGGTATAACGATTTCTAGGTTCAGGTTATTTTTGCCAACATTTCTTTGCCTTAGTAGGGGTTGAATGTTGTTTATACTGACACAGTGTCAGCCGTCAGGCGACTGTTTGGGTTTTTTCCATTGATCTTCCGAGGGGGTGTCTACTGTCTGGTTGTATTATATGTGTCTTGTGTGAGTGAATCAAAGGATACCTCGATATGTGGTTTGTGTAACACTCACCCACTACATTTGAAGTTTTCGTGTAATTCCAATTATAAGTTTGGGTGGCCTGCGCCTGTGTGCTCCTTCATAAATATATTTACTCCTTCATAAAACCAGCCAGTCCGGAAATCCAACCCCAATCAGTTCCACGCCGATATCCGATAATATTATTTTACTCTCTCTTTTACACACACACTACACATTCTCACTGATCTCTCTCACTCTCACTCACTTCAATCTCTCTCTCTCTCTCTTACTCTATCGCTTACTCTCTCTCTCTATTACCCCCTCTCTCTCTCTCTCAGCCCCCCTCTCTCTCACTCTTTCATCCTTGTACTATTATACACAACTAAACGTACACACGGATTTTACACACAACCCCTTCATACCCCAATGACACTCGACAGTCGTGTACAGCACATGAAGCCGGGTGTAACATAAACCTACCCTCTTCATTTCCACCGACACGGTCCCTAATATAGTGGAATGGTCCCCTAACATGGTGACATTATTCCTTAACATATTGTTGTTATTGTTCCCTAACATTGTTCCCTAATATGGTCCCCTAACATGGCATAACTTTTTCCAAGTCACGTGGTACGATTTCCCGGGGAGGCCACATTACGAGAGGTCCGAGACTACATTCAGCGGTCACTTTCATTCAGCATTATGCCCCAGGTATAGCGAATACAACCCCCTATCTTTCTAGTTTCTAGGTCCCTAATGAGACAACCCAGCACCAATTTCCTTCCTCCTTTCAGCCCAAATTTGATGATGCCAAGTTCCAGAAAAGTTGGAATGCTACGCGAGATATGGCCCACAAGAGTGCACCTCAAGTGAGTATAGTGGGTGATTAGGAGACAGCAGTTATAGCTGTGTTTGGACTGCCGAAGAATGAGGGCAAGTGAAAATTTAGTGTTTGTTTTTCCCTCACTGAGACCCTCCATTTCCCACAGGTTGACATTCTCTTGGGTGATTACCTGCTGAGTGACAGTGTTTCAGTTGGTGAGCTATCACGTATCAAAATGGGGACACAAGAGGTACATCACACATCACACTTCACCCTTCCACACACCAGCCCGCTGTCTCTCATCTCATTTTTACCACGCACTCCCAAATCTTCGAAAAAGTTGAACATTTTCCGGATAGAAAGCATCGTTGTTACCCTTCACTATAGCAGAATCGTGGCGCGCTCACGCGCGGTCCTTCTCGCCATTGTTTCTCTCTGTTTCTCTCTCACTGCTGGGCCATCCTTGACCTGGAACACCGTCCTCCATTCAGAGCATTGTTTCCAAGATTTCACCCCATGATCCGCTGAATATTATGCCCTCTGTTTCTCACGATTTATATCTCCTTTGTGCCCGCTGCTGAACCTGTAACATGCATGTGATGTGACTGACTTGTGTTTCCCCCTCTCTAGAACTCCGTCCTATCGCTAACGTACAGATTCAGTGGTGCCCTGGGGCTTCCCAGTGTCCGTTCTCATCCTCCAATCAGTGACCTGAGTCTGTACCTCCGTGGATCATCAAGGGGAAAGGAACGAACCAAGAAACAGATCATCAATCCCCTGGAGTTCAAGAAAATTGCCAGTATGGCCTCTCCAGCACCCCTCAGCCCACACTACAAGAAGTGGGCACCCAAGTTTGGGAGTGGGGGCAAGTGTGGTCCCCCTGTAAAGAAATCAATCATTATACAGCACTCTTCCAAGCCACCTATTGAGAAAAGTATAATTCTGAAGGGACGAAGAAACGGGAAAATGATATCGGGAAAACAGACAATACATCCCCGGCCGGTTTCTGCTGAAGATGGCCGGTGAAAAGAGAGGGACAATTTGTTAGGATGCATTGCCCAGCAATTGGGGAGAGAGAGACGATATTTTGTTTTGTAACAATCAGATACTTTTACAACTTTTTTTACTTTTATTGTGTGTGTAAACACTGAACACTCGGTAAGGTTGATCTGTTTAGGACATTGAGAGATGGAGAATCAAAATGGGTGGAGATAATATGATTTCTCGATGAGTTACAGACATTGTAGCTGCTCTTTCGAAGTTGAATACATGATCCTTTTCTTATATTTTAACCCATGTTTACCATTTTAATTTAGAGGGATAGCAGTTTTAGATTGGTATGTTAACCGGTAAACAGGAACCGACCGAAGGAAGAAATACTGGTCCCTGATTGGTTATGATTGGTTGTTTACTTGTTTCGGTCGGTTCCTGTTCTAATCCCGGTTTATTAGTAAAAATAGTCCTCGGGCTGCTGTGTTTTTATTGAGCGTGATCACGAGCTGTTTCTCAGATGTTTTTAGCGTAGAGTGAGAGTGAGGTGAAATCTTTTATCAATGTGATGTATCATTGTTAGTTTGCTATTTTGTAAAAAATCTTTCACCAAACTTTAATTTGGACAAATCTTACTTTGTAAGCCACATCTGGGAAACTTTTTTGGACAAATAATCGCCTTGCTAAAATAAGAAGACAGATTTGTGGGTCGGTCGGCCTGACGGTGGCAGAATTAGGTACCGTTCATGTGCGTGATTCATTTCAAAAGGAGACAAAGACCAAAGTAATAAACCAGATTCATCTTGTTAAAAGCAATACTCAATAGTTACCATAGTTACCGTAACTGACTCATGCAACTTCAGTCTTTAGCTGTTCATACAGTGTCTCTATGATGTGCCTCATGCCCTTTCCCCTCATGCCCTCCTTACACTGTACATAATAATGCGATACACATCCTGATGCGGCTCAGGGCTTTGTGGTATCAAGGTGTACTCTTATCACAATTTTATCTCAACATTTCAATTTTATCTCAACATTTTACGGTTCCTCTTTTATGCCCGGGTGATTCTGGTGTACGGAACTTTCCCCCGTACCCCTTGACCTCCCAGCAGGTGCAATACCATTGGTTGCTAGGTTATTCGTTACCATGGTATCCATATTAGTATCTGTGCTCTCAGCTGGCTTGACCGGGATCATCCAGGGAAACTTGAGATGTAGAAACTTCTTGATTTCTCTCCGATAGTTCCTGTTGCAATACCCATACATAAAGGCATCAAAGTTGTAGCTTGACACAACCAACACAGCAGCTAACAGCTTGACCAGTGCTACTGTGCTACTCCGATATTGGAACATGATTGTGTAGTAGGGCAGGTATGTTAGAATGAAAAATCCAGAGACAATGCATCCTATTTTTGTCATTCTGATCTCGTAGTTAACTTTGGAGGCTTTTCCCGAGCTGTAGATGTTGGCAGAGCGTTTCACCAGTTTTATCACGATCACTGTATAACAGAGGGCCGTGGCTGATAGACCGGGGATAACTTCACACACCAGTTGGAGAGTCAGGAAATTTCTACCTGATGAAGAGAGGGGGTGTTAGGTTTGCTAGAATGGTAAATGGTATGGTTATCTGTAGAGGTCAAGATGCCTGCTCGGGCTGTTGTGAGAATGAGATGTATTAATTTATAATGGTAAGTCTGCTAGGATGATTATCAGATGTATGGCCCCAGTCATCTGATGTCATTTCCTGAACAATGGGGCTATAGTTTTGAAAAAAAAATACTTTTCCGGCTTCCGCACCTCTAGTTTTGAAAAATAAAACTTTTTCGCACCTCTACTATTCCTAAATGACATCATATGATATAGAGGACGGATGAATGGTGTCCCTTCCTTGGCACCAGGTGTGTCTCAGTGAAGCTTCAGAAGGGTCCTATCATGACAAACGCACGTGGGTAGCCCACTAAATGAAGATCTGATCCATGGAGCACTCTTGGCACCTCTAATCGACTCTAGTTCTAATCGATGGGTCATTCAGTCTGAGTGTTTCGGGCCCTAAAATTGCCAGCTAGGATAGCCCATTTCGCTTGACGAGGGTAAACTCTAAGTCTAACGGGCAACAATTTGAGTCGGTGCTTCTAGAAAGATCGTGATTGCGAAATCGGATTGTGGTGTGTCATCATACCAGACAATGATCAATGATGGGACAATGACAACTGAAGATTGAGTGTTGTAGGGACACCAGGTGTGTAGGGGTTGTGTGACAGACAACTCGTCATCCTATAACATGGCCTTTTTCGTTTTTTCAACCTCCGAGAGGCGAGAATCAGAAATAATGCCTATAACTATAAGTATATTATTATACCATTGATATACAAAAGACTACGAAAATATATGATCTGCTGGATCATAATATGCCCATATAATGAGGGAACCTCCTATCACACAAAGGTTACCTGTTAGCAGGCATGTCATAACAGCCCCATCAAATGTGGGCCGCGAAAAGTCGTCAGCGAATGCCAGTGTCGCTATCAAGAAGGCGTAGATCCAAAATACACTGCATATGATCTTGGCATTCCTCGGACAAAGCCAATATCGGTACCTGGCGGTGCAGGGATAATATATTAGTTTTCAGTGCAGTGAGATTTATATGTTTCGTATCCAATCTCTCTTTAAATTAGCCACGACTCTCACTCTCAGGAGGATATTTTAGTTTTTTATTGTTCTACTATTGTTCTACTATAACAAATTGAAATGATAATTTGTGGTACGTGGTACGCTGCCAAGGTGGGAGGGTCGAGGTACCGAGGTAATTTCACTACTCACAACAACAATCCCTGACACCGGTTTTTATTCTCTCTCCCCAGATAATCGGTTCTATTTATCACAGCTGTGCTGCAGCTCGATAATCTCTATATTTAGGGATCAATGACCCTCAATATTATGTACCCCTGTAAAATGCTACTAACAGGTGTGTGCTTAGGATTTTCAATACTACAGCATAAAGCAGTAAAAGGAGAGTCTCCATAGGAGACCAAAGACAAGCGTGGAGTCTAGACTCTAGAATACTATCCTCTAGATTATACACACTATAATAGATGTAGTTTCATGCTGATGCTCCATGCCTTGTCATTGAAGTTCGCAAAATGCAAACTTCCTCTCATTCACCCATTATTTCGGCCTCTCAATTTATCCCAAATTAATGTTATAGTAACCGAGTTATATCAGACAAATAATACCTACTTAGTGGGTCGGAGTATGGCCACGGTCCTATCGATGCTGATGAGGATGAGATTCATTATTCCCATTCCGGGGAAGAAGGTATTGAGAAATGCCAGAATCTTACAGTGTAAATAGGTACTCGGCCAACGACCTGCAGGAAATAATTAAAGGTGAATTTCAGAAAGGGGTACAGGTGGAAATACGGTGAATCTCTGTCAGAGCATTGCCCAGACAGGTGAATCTGAGAAAAGTTAGTTTGAAATCCTCTCTGCTTCGAACACTCGTATCAGTCAATGTTCTGACGATTACATATATATGATATCGCCCCTCTGATCCTTCCAAATTTAAAAGTTTACAAGGTCATTCGCGGAACACCTATTTAATCGATAATCTGTACCGCGAGTCACAACTACATCTCACCAGCTGGTGGGGTGCAAATTAGCCCTACTTCGTCAAAACAACTGAAGCAGCTGTCTCCCAAATCATGGCTTTTGTTTTTTGGATTAAATCTAGTTTACGAAAAATGGCCATCCAAAAGCAAACACTCCGATTCTGTGGGCCCACAAGCATGAAAGAAAAGTGAACACTTCCCACCAGGAACCGACCGAATCAGGAAATACTGGTCCTTGATTGGCTGATAACCAGTCACGTGACCTAGATAACGAGTTCTGATTGGTTGTTTACTTGTTTCTGACACTTACCACATAGGGCGACAGTAATAAAATGAGGTCCAAGGACGGCAGTAACTGCAAACTCTGTGATGGACAGGGACAGGATAAACGTGTTGCTCGGCTTCCCCATCATTCTCTGGAAAACATATCGTGTCAATTTTCAGCAAGATTTCTATAGAAATTCGCCTCAATGTACGGGGCTGTTCTGTCTCTGACAGTGTCAGAGCATGGGCCTGACCCATTCTTGTTTCTCTGTACGCGGAGTGCGTGAGAACTGTGGTCACTGAGCATTGGTCTGACAGGGGCTGTTCCTATTTTCTAAGGGATGATTATTAACGAACCTGTTTCCAGATGGCTATCATGATCATGATGAATGAAGCGAGGATGCCCGTTGATATTCCCGCGTTCATGACGACCATCAGTATCCTAAAGTCCCTCCCATGGGGAACTGTCTCCCTCCAGCTCTCCTGATCTGGTGGTAGAGTGATCCCTGGAGCTGTACTGGCATTGAACATACTGGGCAAAGAACAGATGAAATATTTAATTAAAAAGAAACAACGGTTTTGCAGTACTAATATTCAATTAAGAACAGGAGCTTTCGACTGATCCACTCTGTCTGACGTCTTCAGATTCAACACAATGTCGCAACACAATGGTACCAGGCTTACTAATTAAACAACTGTGGGCCTTGCAAGAAACAATGGTTTGAGATGTGTTAATGGGGAGTAACGAGCAGAGCTAAAGACATTTGATATCTTTAAAACTATTTAGTTGCATAATCAGGTTCAAGGATCAAGTAGCAAAGCTGGCTGCTGGGTATTGTTGGCGAGAGGGGGATGATATAGAGCACAATCAGACAATACGAACAGAAACAGAAATCTCCCCCGCCCACATATATCACGGGTCATCGGTGGAACGAAGCAGGTGTTCTCTCAGAGAGATAGAGGGGTAGAAATAAATAGAAAAGAAGATGGGAGAGAGGGTGAGACTCAAACCTTGAGAGAGAGAGAGTGACGTAGGAATTGAGAGGTGAGAAAGAGAAAAGACCAGATTGCTACAAACACTCGGACTGAAACATTATTGCTATAATGGCCGTAAAATAAGAAGTTGCCCAATATCACAAGTACTTCAAATCACGGCTGGCCCTCAATATATCTTGCAGCTCTGTAGCCATGGTGCCTGTTTTGGACCTAATTATCACCTAGTACGAGCAGGTCATATAACAAGTGTGGGTGTGTGCACAAATATAGCAGCTCTGGAACCCGAAATAGCATTAAATGGCACTTGGCAGATTCCCCAAGTACGAGACAAACTCTGAAACAACGTCAACAGCTAGAATTAGTTACTCAACTCCTATATCTTTCCTCAGACTCAAATCAGAAACAGCTGTAGTGATGAGACAAAACCAAAGTAAGAACACTATATCTGTAGAATTTCAAACTCCTCTCTTTAGTCGCGTCGTATTTTCCGACCTAGCTTCATCACGAGACCGTAAAGCTCACACACACGCTGCAGTATAGTACAGTAGTATCAGGGTACTCTAAATATAAGTTGACCACCATATCACAGTACTTCCACGGTGCAAGAGAATAAAAGGATGATGTCAGGGGGTGATACTAAACGTAGTATGTGGTTGGAATGGGGTACTATGACGGGTAAAGGGGAGTCTAAAGGGAATAAGAGACCAGGTGCCAGGGGAATGAAAGGGAGAAGAAGGGTGAATGGGTAAAGAGAGAGAAGAGAGAGAGTGAGAGAGAGATGGGAGAAGAGAGAGAGATAGAGAGAGAGAGAGAGAGAGAGAGAGAGGGAGGGAGAGAGAGAGAGAGATGTGGCAGTAAATGATGGAGAGGGCTATCACGCACCATCTGTACGACGAGGTAGAGGCCACAGAGCTACATAGAGGACGTCGTTTGACAGGTTGGCATTCTAACTGACCATAAAGCACGAGTGAGGGAGAGAGTGAGGGAGAGAGAAGTTGAGAAGGAGAGAAAAGGAAAGAATGAGAGAAAGCGAGGGCTTGTAGAAGGCTTGTAGAAGCCGTAGCTGGTCAGATGTAGAATTGCCGATCAACACGATTGTTGTAACCAAAAAAACAACAATCGTTACTCAGTTGAAATTTTCACGAGACATCTCACGTCACTCGCTCTTTTCAAAGACGTGATTATGTAACACAATGACCCATATTACTTGAGACAGTTGAATATAAAAGTAAAACAACATCCAAACTTTCACCAATACAAACATAGCAGTTAAGTAAAATTATGAAAAACGAATTGGTAGAACATGATTCTGAAGTTCTTTACCGAATTATACTGGTGTCATAAGCAGATACCTGCTTACGATGAAATGTTTTTAGACTCGAGACCTTTGGCATACTAGGTAGGCTAGAATGCACACGATCAGATCCCTATATTCGGTTACGAATTTTCTGTTTCCCACGGGAGATATTTCCCTTGAAGATGGTTTCCAGGGGCGATATAGAGCGTTCTAGCTAGCAGGTGGCCCCTCCGAGTTGTATATAACAGACCCAGGAAAGTTTGAGAACTTGTCATTTTCCACATATAATATATTTTCAGCTAACTGGTGTCTGGTATAACTGGAAAAAATGACTAAAAGAAACTTATCCACAAACTGTCAAACTGAAACTTTCAGTAGCAAGTAGTTCGGCATGTTCTTCTCGGCGCACTGTCCAAATTCAAAAACTAAAAGGTGTTTACAACAATAAAGAATTAACAGATTAGGAGCAGTAGTGTCCTAGCAGATCATTGATCGTGTGTTGTTATCCGAGCAGTGCACAATTCCATGTGCCAGTAAACTGAATCGGTAGAAAGATAGAGAGACTGAGATAGGGAGATAGAGAGATAGAGAGATAGAGCGGCCTACTACAAAGGGTGATGGTCTCGATGCCACGAAAGTGCTGGATCCCTAGTTTGTTTCTCATGGTACCAAGTGGAGCTAAATCAATGATTTCGTAAATCATCCGCTGTTTCCAGATAGATAAATCATCAGATAATGCTGAATCATCATATCCGCTGTCTCTAGAGATAGTGATTCCTGTGATGTTGAATATGAATCATGAACATAGCTTGGTGATGGCGCTCGGCCGGTGTAGGGGTGACTGTGTCACCATGAACATCGCTCAATTCAGCTCAATTTTACTAAAACAATACGACATACATTTTTTTTATAAACCAACAGCTCAACAAAATAAAGATATTTTGGACACAAAACTGCGCATTCAAGAAGTACATAATATCACTGTCAACAACCCCTGCTTCTTCATCATGTTCAACTCTCTGGTGCGGGTGCCTTCTTCTTCTTCCAAGACTTCTTGGGAGGAGGAGGGGCATCGTCTGTAGCCGCTGCTCCAAAGGCACCCAGGTTTAGTTTTCCAACCTTTGGCTTCTCCTTCACCACTTCTTTTGGCTCGTCCGCGTCGAACTGGAAATGGGCATTGGTTAATTTGAGGTTAATTTTGAGGTTAATTTTGAGGTCAATGAGGTTAATTTGAGGTCAATGAAATTCTTCGGTCTGGTTGAAAACTTACCCCTCCCCACTTGAGTTTTCCAACATCCTGTAGGTGGGGTCCCTCTTCCTTTCGTCCAAAGTCGGGGATCTTCAGCTTGCCAGCATCTCTGAATTTCTTCTCCTCCTTGGGGAGCTCCCACTTCACTCGGCCACAGCTCCAATCTTTGCCATCAGCGGGAGGCTCTGTTCCCTTCTTACCAGCATCCTCGGCCTTCTTTCGAGCCTCTCGTGCCCTCTTAACCCGGTCATCATCATCGGTATCCCTGTTCTTCAGAGGCTCTGAAAACATATTGGAGTTAGATAGATAATAATTTGTCCCTGTTTTTCAGAGATATATAAACTCTGTAAAGAGTTAAATTGATGATATCGATATAGCTTGGTGTACTCACTTCCGTCTTTGTCGTTGTGGATGATGTATGGGGTAAAGCTGGCGATGTTCATGGACTCTCCAAATGCACCGTGCTTGTAGAGGATGCTAATCTCAAAGTTAGGGTTTGCTGCGATCTCACTGAAAAAGAGAGAGAATTGTTTTATTAGAGAGATGTACACATGTTTCTTTTTTTGTTACTACTCCGTGAGATACCACAAACTCGGCCTTGTCAACACGTATTTCAACGTGAAACACGGCGAGTACATGTGGGAAGCCATGTACTACTACTAACGACTAACTACTGGGAATAAAGCGGCGGAACCTATTCAGAGTCCAGTCTTTCAACAGTTAGCGACAGACTAATGAAATGGGAAAATATGACATCTCACGCTACAGTTACATTGAAAGAAAAACACGGTTCTTACTCAAGAATGGCATGGATTTTCTCCTCGTTTTTGATGTAGAACTGAAGGTACAAGTTGATGTGTCCCATATCAAATCGATCGGTTTGGAAGATCGTCACCTTGTCTCCCTTTACTGCTCCCCTGATACAGTAGATCTCGCCAGAGGTCTGAAAAATGTGTGATCAGTATCCTACTTAGTTGTTAGTAGGCTTCCATATAATACTTATCATGAGATATTCCATATCATGATATATATCATGAGATACATATCAATTCTCTCGTAGCTAGTTGAGTATCTCTCAACAACAGCTGAGCTAGCTGAATAACTTGCAGCGCATACCACGACATAATGCTATTAACACCGGGCATTCATTTATGAGCTTCCTTCATATCATGGTCAAGGCAAGTCTTGCGCATAGCTTGTACAAAACGTCCGGTGGAAGGCTACTAGGCTAGGCTACAGTGTCCCAAGTTAACTCATTTAAATCGCCATTGCACATTCACAGCCAATAGGGCCCTACAAGGCCAAAGTCAGTCTGTAGAAGAAAAAACGGAGGCCCAGGACTCAAAGCTAAGCAAGGCCAATCATTAAAAGTGCAACACCGAAATAAAATGCAGAAAATTCAGACAAAGTCAGTCTGTAGAAGAAAAGTAAGGGATGGGGCACATCTTACCGGATGGTTAACAGCGATAACAAATTCCCGTCCAAGTTCAGTTGTTTCCTGGTGAGCGATGATATATCCATTGGAACTATCTGGCTTAGCAAGTTCCTTAAAGTCCCAAAGCAGCCTGTAAGAAGGGATTGTATTAGGTGTAATTTTTCACAATGTTCTCCAAGCTACCCCTATTAGCCAGTTCGTGAGAGGCATGGTACGTGTGTTTACGGTTTGTTGGCAATATTTTCAAGTGGCAAAAGTTAATTATTTTGCACACCTATTTAGTGGTTCAGAACACACACAAAAGAAATTGTATTAATTACTGTCGCCCTACTGTGGGCTTTTACAGTTAATAGGCAAAGAACACAAGAAGGCAAAATACTTGAATAACACTCAAGTGTTGGCCTGACCCTATTCTCAGTGTGCGAGAACTGTGGTCAGAGCATTGGACTAACACTCAATTCAAGATCAGTACCTGATATCCACGGGGTCTGTGTCAGTCTCCAGGAAGTGAACCTTGAAACAGATCTCAGAAGATGCTGGCTCCTCAATTACGAGAGCCTGTGCAGCAGCGGCAGCGGCAGCGGCAGCAGCTTCCTGGAAATGAGACAGTGGTGATTAACATGATAACATGTGATTCTGAGTTGATATTCTGTGCTTATCCCCGTTTGGTTAATTTGTACAGCTCAGAGAGAATACAACTCTGAAAATCAAATATCCTGGATGGATAAAGTGATGACAGCGTGCTACTTCCAGATATATCAGTGTGATTGATGTATAATATAGCTGTACAGTGCTGCATGGCACTGTGCTGATGACATTCGACAGAAAAACATAAAGAGTACAAATACAATCCGACAGAAAACATAAAGAGTACAAATACAATCCGACAGAAAAAACATAAAGGGTACATTTAAACAATTCCAAAGGCAACACAAATGTATATTAAATGCTTTCCCCCGAATCATCAAAGATCTAAATGCTGACAAGGAAATCTTCAGGACAAAATAATGAAATTACCGCAGCTTCACGGGCCGCTCGCTCAGCTGCTTCCCTCTCTGCTGCAGCCAAAGCAGCGGTGAAACTTTCAGTAGCAAGTAGTTCGGCATGTTCTTCTCGGCGCACTGTCCAAATTCAAAAACTAAAAGGTGTTTACAACAATAAAGAATTAACAGATTAGGAGCAGTAGTGTCCTAGCAGATCATTGATCGTGTGTTGTTATCCGAGCAGTGCACAATTCCATGTGCCAGTAAACTGAATCGGTAGAAAGATAGAGAGACTGAGATAGGGAGATAGAGAGATAGAGAGATAGAGCGGCCTACTACAAAGGGTGATGGTCTCGATGCCACGAAAGTGCTGGATCCCTAGTTTGTTTCTCATGGTACCAAGTGGAGCTAAATCAATGATTTCGTAAATCATCCGCTGTTTCCAGATAGATAAATCATCAGATAATGCTGAATCATCATATCCGCTGTCTCTAGAGATAGTGATTCCTGTGATGTTGAATATGAATCATGAACATAGCTTGGTGATGGCGCTCGGCCGGTGTAGGGGTGACTGTGTCACCATGAACATCGCTCAATTCAGCTCAATTTTACTAAAACAATACGACATTTTTTTTATAAACCAACAGCTCAACAAAATAAAGATATTTTGGACACAAAACTGCGCATTCAAGAAGTACATAATATCACTGTCAACAACCCCTGCTTCTTCATCATGTTCAACTCTCTGGTGCGGGTGCCTTCTTCTTCTTCCAAGACTTCTTGGGAGGAGGAGGGGCATCGTCTGTAGCCGCTGCTCCAAAGGCACCCAGGTTTAGTTTTCCAACCTTTGGCTTCTCCTTCACCACTTCTTTTGGCTCGTCCGCGTCGAACTGGAAATGGGCATTGGTTAATTTGAGGTTAATTTTGAGGTTAATTTTGAGGTCAATGAGGTTAATTTGAGGTCAATGAAATTCTTCGGTCTGGTTGAAAACTTACCCCTCCCCACTTGAGTTTTCCAACATCCTGTAGGTGGGGTCCCTCTTCCTTTCGTCCAAAGTCGGGGATCTTCAGCTTGCCAGCATCTCTGAATTTCTTCTCCTCCTTGGGGAGCTCCCACTTCACTCGGCCACAGCTCCAATCTTTGCCATCAGCGGGAGGCTCTGTTCCCTTCTTACCAGCATCCTCGGCCTTCTTTCGGGCCTCTCGTGCCCTCTTAACCCTATCATCATCATCGGTATCCCTGTTCTTCAGAGGCTCTGAAAACATCATGTGGAGTTAGACCGATAATAATCATATATCCCTGTTCTTCAGAGGCTCTGAAAACATCATGGAGTTAGATAACGATAATTATATATCCTTGTTCTTCAGAGAGATGATGTTCTCTGTAAAAAGTTAAATTGACTATATCGATAGCTTGTCAACACGTATTTCAACCAGGAAGCGACTGAATATTCGGTTCGGTTTGGCGATTCGGATTTTTTTCGGCGGTACTCACTTCCGTCTTTGTCGTTGTGGATGATGTATGGGGTAAAGCTGGCGATGTTCATGGACTCTCCAAATGCACCGTGCTTGTAGAGAATGCTAATCTCAAAGTTAGGGTTGGCTGCGATCTCACTGAAAAAGAGAGAGAATTGTTTTGTTAGAGAGAGATACACATTTCTTTTTTTGTTACTACTCCGTGAGATACCACAAACACGGCCTTGTCAACACGTATTTCAACGTGAAACACGATGAGTACATGGGAAGCCATGTATTATTAACGACTAACTACTGGGAATAAAGCGGAACCTCTTCAGACTTTCAGACTTTCAACAGTTAGCGACAGACTAATAAAATGGGAAAATAAGACATCTCACACTACAGTTACACTGAAAGAATACTCTTTCTTACTCGAGAATGGCGTGGATTTTCTCCTCGTTTTTGATGTAAAACTGAAGGTACAAGTTGATGTGTCCCATATCAAATTTATCAGTGTTGAAGATAGTCACCTTATCTCCCTTTACCGCTCCCCTGATGCAGTAGATCTCGCCAGAGGTCTGAAAAATGTTTGTGATCAGTATATCCTACTTAGTTGTTAGTAGGCTTCCATATCATGAGATATATATCAATTCTCGTAGCTAGTTGAGTATCTCTCAGCAGCTGAGCTAGATGCATAACTTGCAGCGCATACCGTACGTATTATAAACGACATAATACTATTAACACCGGGCATTCATTTATGAGCTTCCTTCATATCATGGTCAAGGCAAGTCTTGCATAGCTTGTACAAAACGTCCGGTGGAGGGCTACTAGATAGGCTTCCAGCTAGTGCACTATACTCGACTAGGCTACAGTGTCCCAAGTTAACTCATTTAAACGGCCATTGCACATTCACATCTACCAGTAGTACGGGCCCTGCAAGGCCATTCTGTAGAAGAAAAATACGGAGGCCTAGGACACTTGTAGGGCACGCAATTGACAAGCATTACGTGCTCCTACAAATCCCTCTAACATCTCTCATATATTTGTCCCAATATGTTCGGTAATATGTCATACAGTAGGTAAATGGTGCATGGTGCAGGCTGCACATTCTATTATATTATTATTTTACCGGAAAAGTTATTATTTGAAATAGAGATTAGAACGGAGGTATTTACTGTTTTAATGAGCTTTAGATTGCCTCTTGAGTGAGCAAGAGTGAGATAGAGTGGTTTGTGTCGGATTCCGGTCTCTGTACCTCTGCACCGCTGCAAGGATGCCATGCATCCCCTTGCACCGCTGCAGAGTTGCAGAGTTGCAGCCGCCAACCAACTAGTCGCCACACGTGAGTTAGGACTGATAGTGGGGGTGGTGGTCAATCATGTTATCATTAATGAACATAGTCATCTTGTCGCCACACGTGAGTGGGGACCGGTATTGGGGATAGCGGTCAGTCCGGTTATAACCGGTTATCGGTAAGGAACGTGGTCATCTATGATTGGCTGATGTAGTCAGGTCACGTGATAGTGGGAGGCCACGCAACGAAGGGGTCTTAGGCGAGGAGGTTGGAGGAGACGGAGAGTTCTGGACACAAGGTTTTGGTGTAC
>AVPN01000205.1:10537-24198 GCA_000695325.1 Pleurobrachia bachei | reverse complement strand
GCTTCTCGTGCAGCAGCTTCAGCGGCAGCTTGAGCAGCAGCATCTGCGGCAGCTTGCGCATCTGCGGCTGCCTGAGCTTCAGCGGCAGCCTGAGCTTCAGCGGCTAACCGAGCCACCCTCTCTGCCTCTTCCCTGGCGGCAGCCTCAGCCGCAGAGTTGTCAGTGGTTGTTGTTATGGTTAAACTTCCACTGGTGGCTAATTGAGTAGCAATTTCCTGTAGTGATGGTTGAA
Organism: Pleurobrachia bachei; assembly: GCA_000695325.1. NCBI lineage: Eukaryota > Metazoa > Ctenophora > Tentaculata > Cydippida > Pleurobrachiidae > Pleurobrachia > Pleurobrachia bachei. Next base: position 23,966 of record AVPN01000205.1, on the reverse strand, counting down.
GAGCACATGTTGTGTTTCAATGAATCATATAAAGAATCACGGCACTGTTAGTGATCGGGCTTTCCTAACAGTGCCAGAATCCCATAGATGAGGTTTTTCTTTGAGTCGCTAATTGATATGAAAAATTCAAGTCTTTCAATTACCTGTTGGAAGACGGACCAGCTCCCCTTGAACTCGATAGTCATCTGTCCGTCAATGAACTTCATCACAAACGCGATGGGGTCTGGTGTCACCTTCATGTAGATCTCACTGGGGTTTCCCTCCGGGGTGGTCCTGGATAAAAGATCAGATTTAAAGATCAGCTGCTGAGATCATTTGATACCAGGAAGCTCTGTGTAGAACAGAATACATTGAACCTCTAACAATCATTGCTTATACTTATAGAATCCTAACTAAACCAGGATGACTAGGACATGGTATTTGAACTGTACTAGCCTCCAACCACTAAGAATGCCTGCATCCGACCCAACCCCTATTGCATCTCTCTTACTTGTAATCCTCGATGGTTAGGTTGGTTCCAAGGCACTCCTCGACATTGCAGGCTCCACCCTCCAGACCCAGGGTAACTTGGGCAGGGTTCGGGTCAAATGCGGTCAGAGTGAATCTGAGCTTTTGCGCAGCCATCACGAATACTGAGGGTAAATTCCGCCTAGAGAGAGATGTGAGTGCCGGTTAAACTGCAAAACTAAAATACGGAAAACTAAAATGTCATCACTTATAAAATACAGCTCTCCCTGCTGCCGACTAAATACGTAGCACAGGCGGGCAATATATGAGGTGCAGGCGGCGACAGCATTACTTAAACACTAGTAGGCTAGGTTTTCTAGGCTGGCAATAGTTGTTGAGTTACTCAACAAGGTAATAGTAAATGTATCAAACAATTGCAAAAATTAAAGGAAGCTTGATAGTAGTAGGTATACTACTAGGTTGCGGAGAAAAGAAATACAAAAAACCGGAACGGAGAGAGACTGGGGTGCAAGCCACGTGCATGTGTTCACGACACCTCACTTCTTGTGTGGTGCGTGTCTGTAAAAACACCCCGTGGTAAATGACATTATATTGCAAGTGCCCGGCACCAGCTCAGGTGTGTGTGTGGTTTATATAGTGACAGCAGCTTTGACACAACACAGTTCGACAAGAGAAATGAATTGAGTCGACCGAGCAGTCGGGCAATTTATGGTGGTCAGAGCTGCAAGTCATGGTGATGCAAAATCGGAACCGGAATAACGTTTGGTGGCACTTTGTTTATTTATAAACGTGTTCAGAGAGTTATGACTGCAAGCAATTCGTTGTAGGGAATACCACTAGGGAGCCTCTAACCCAATAACTGAATTAACCTCCTAGCACTATTCTACTACTGCAGCCCTGTTTCCTATGTGAGCTCTAAAATTAGTTCCAAATACAGATACCAGGGAAAACTAACACAGTCACCACATAGAGAACATCACATACAGAGAACAGGGAACATCGAAAAAGACTACCCATGGAGAGTGTTGTAACACTATGTTTCAAGTCACTTTCGAGCTCCTTTCGCTAACCTTTCATGCTACAATATTTAACCCACAGCATAGCAAAACTGAAGCGAACAAAACAAGGCAAAACTAAGCTGTTACATATTACGATAGTCGAGCTGCATATGGCAAAGCGAAAAGTATTACAGTACTACCGTGTGTCAGGTGCGAGAAATGTCAGCGTTTATAAAACTGAAACTTACAAAAACTATATGAATGTCACTGTCACTGTCAGGGAGAAATGTAAAACTAAAACTTACAAATCTGCACCTAGAACGTGTAAGCTATGTCTGTCACTGTCAGGGGAGAAATGTAAAACTTACAAATCTGCACCTAGAACGTGTAAGATTGTTGTGAGAAAGCTCTAACCTCTTATGCGGCTTCCTCTCTTGCTGCAGTGGTCTGTCGAGGGTTGAAGTCTCTCCCCGCGGGCTGTTGACAGGACTGTCCTTCCAAACAAACCCAAACACCGCCCTCTGTGCCTCACTAATTTGGTGGACACGCTTGGACGACGGGAGCACTGAGATTTTAAGATGCCGTGGACCATGAGTGATGAGAGGTGGTCGTTGTTCTGTTATTGATGTAATTGATTCCGTTCTTTTTGGCTCTGGTGTTGTTACAGCTAATTGAAATTCCCTTTGGTCTGGGTCTAGCGTTTCAGCAGCTAATTCAAGTCGTTCTGGGTCTGGACCAGCTAATTCAAGTCGCTCTGGGTCTGGAGTTTCCGCAACTAATTCAGTGCTCTCTGGTTCGGAAGATGTAGCAAGAGAAGTCACTGAATTACTTATATGGTCTTCTTCTTTCAAGACACTACTAGAAAGAGATGTTTTGAATGAAGTAGTGGATATGTGATCATCTGGGGTAGTTTTAGACAGGGATCTGGAGGGAGAAGTTGAAGGTTTGGATGAGGTTGAAGGTTTAGTCACAGCAAGTTTCTGTTTCTTCTTCGCAGCAAGTTTCTGCATCAGTTTTTGGTGTTCTTTCCTCTTCTTCCTCGCCTTCTTCTCCCTCTTCTTGATGTCCTCCTTGAGTGTTCCACGAAGCAGGGAGTTCAAGTGATCAGGTTTGGAGGAGTTAGACCTCCCTGAAGCCGCACCCGCTGCACAGGTCATACTGCTCAACATCTTGCCAAACACTAGCTTCAACTGGGTGTTTTAATTTACCCGACCTTGGTTTATCCGGGGTTTATTCAATATATTACTAGGTAATTTAGCGTGGTGTGTAATTCAGCTGCTGTAGACGTGAAGTGCAAGACATAACAGAATATTTTAACGCGATAAAGCGCCGTTTTTCTTGAGAAAACATCTCGTCCGGTTATATTGTTTTCATATTGTTCCACTTCTGGCCTAGTGCATAGTACACATAGCCAGTACGTGTAAACTGTGTTTGTCTTTTTTACACACCCATATAGGTGGTGAGAAAAATATATATTCTTGTAGAAGAAAGAAGGAATCTGCTTTATCGACTTAATAATCTAATCAAATACATACAGTCAAAGAAAAGAAAAGAACTCTTCGGAAAACACACACTTTTATAAAGTCCAGCCTGATTCATGGAAATAATATAAAATTCAAATAATGTCTCTTAATCAAGATACGAGCTCTGCTCAGTAAAAGTTAGTTTTCAACAGTAAAGGAGGCATTCCAAATCTCCACTTCCGTGTCCGTTTCTCTTATGTATTGCACCTCATAGTCACCTGAAATGTTTATCAAGGATCTTCATTGACATGAAATTTATAGTTTGATGGTCAGGTCACGTTAGATTAACGTGACCTGATCGTTTCTCTCTTTGAGATAGTACCATGACTGAATTATGATATCGCCATTCTTTTTTAAAAAAAATAAAAAGCGAGGGAAGCAAGTAAATAACTCCTGTTCATTTTTTATTACCTGTCACATCCTCCTCTGCATCTTCCCCAATCTCTATAGCAACGAATACACTGTTAGTGCTGGCTGGACTCTGAGTAGTATGGATCTGGATGGAGCTGGATACTGACCCACCCCACGGCCGAACAAGCCTGAACTGCTCAGGGCTGAGAGGAGCCAGGGATTTGTCGATAGCCAATACCCCACCACGTAGAGTTTCTCCAACTTTTTTATTCTTTTCCAGGTAGAAACTAATTCCAGTGTCCATGAATACTTCAGGCTTCATTTCTGAAATAAAACCTGGGTTTTAAACGCGCATCTAATAATTATAACCATTTCTACTTTCTAGCATTAGCTTTAAAACATCACATCCCTGATCCCTGAACAGGTCGATCAACTAAATACTAAAGTTAAAAATAGCTGTAAATCATGATAGCTAACAGCTAGGCCACTATACCTGATTCCCAGGTCCTCATTTCAGCTTTCACAACAGCGGGAGTCTCAGTGAATACTTCCACAATTAGCTCCTCTCCACTGTCCCAATCATCATACCTGCCCTCCTCTACCTCCTCCACGACCATCTCTCCTTCATCGTCCCAGTTATACCTGTCTTCCTCTATATCCTCCACAATCAATTCTCCCTCGTCCCAGTACCTATCCTCGTCTAATTCTACCTCCTCAACTATGAGGTCATTCCAATCATTCTCCACCTCAATGGGACCACCATTATCTCCCCTCCCATTAACAGGAACCCTCTCAGTCATCACTGTAATGTCCATGTCCTCCCAAGCATCATCTGTTATGCCCATGTAGTTCTCACCATTAGTAAAGACATCAATCATCTCAGCACCAGACCAGTCTCCCGTCCAATCTTCCCCCTCTGCTACGGGAACGGTGTACCGTTTAGGCAGCTCTGTGCTGTCGGGGCTCGGTGAGGCAGTGTCGGTCCATTCCTTGTAGTCCGTCCTACCACCCTTAGTTCTGTACTCGCCTGTAATCCTCTCGTTGCCGTCAGTAGATTCTTCTGTCCATTTCTCATCAGTGCTGTAGTTTTCTGGTATCGCTTGATCGGTTACATAATCTGGACCATAATCGCCGGACCACGCTTTATTTTCGGTTCGGTACCCTTTTGTTGTCTGGGTTTGGTATCCTTTTGATTCCTGGAAATAGTACCCTTTTGATCCCTGAGTTTGGTAACCTTTTGATCCCTCGGTTTGGTAAATTTTTGACGCCTGGGTTTGGTACCCTTTTGATCCTTCGGTTCGGTAACCTTTTGATCCCTCGGTTTGGTACCCATTTTCCGTTCGGTACCCATCACTCCAACTGTTCTCCTGAGTTGGTTCTGTCTTTTTACCCCAGTAATCGCTTGGCTGCTCCTCAGAGCTGGGCTTGCTAGTATCGAACTTCATTCTTCCTGATGTCGTAGGGGTCTCGTCGGGGGATCCTGTCCGTTTTGTGTTCGGGGTCTCTGAATTATCCACTGTCCACTCACTCATATAAGGAGTTTGAGATGGTTCAACACCCTCCTCCGTCGTCCAGGATTTATCAGTCCATACCTTGGAGTTCATCTCTCCATCAGTTTCCTGGCTGACTGGCAGGTAGGTGGTAAGAAACTCGGGCTCGGGTGTCCCATCTGTTCGCCTCTCCACTCCATTACCCGTGGTGTAGGGATCGAGGGTGGTGTCGTCTGTCCAAACTGAGTTACCCATATCAGTTGTCATGGAGATTTCGGTCCTCCTTTTAGAGGGAGTTGCTGAGTTATCAATGTCGGTTGTCATGAAGCTGTCCCCTTCGGTCCTTCTCTCAGGGGCAGTTGCTGGGGTAGAAGACATGTCTGAGTCATCGGTTGCCATGGAGCTATCTGAACCAGTCCTTCTCTCAGGGGGTGTTCCTGGTGTAGAAGACATATCTTTGGGCTGGTACGATGACTCAAACTGCTGACCGCCTGGCGATGAAGATACCACGACATCAGGTTGTCCCGTTGATTTAAAGATGGCGCTAGTACTGGTTTCCATTGCTCTCGGTGTCTCGTAATAGCCGTTTTCATAGCTACCAGTCACCTCCACTTCACATAGAGTCAATCGACCATCGCGCTTGGATATCCTGATGTAGTCCGTTGGTTTGGCGCCGTTGCAGTAGACCGTATACATTGGACGATCATATTGCCATACCACTCTATTGCATAGCCTTTCTCCCGCATACACCTACAAATGTAATGGTTGCTGTCAAGTGTCAGAGCATTGGCCGCGGAGCTTTGGTGGAGTGCGTGAGAACTGTGCAGTGTGCAGTCAGAGCATTGGCCTGATAGAATGGTTATGTTATATGAGATGGTTTCAATAATGTGACAAAACGGGCCCACAAACCGTCAAATCAATCTAAAACTATGCATACCATTACTCCTTCAATCCTGTCTGAGCAGCAATCTCTTCGATTATAAATATCCACAGAATTAACTCGAACAGCCCTGGAGAAATTACCGATCCAAAATGGCTCATCGTACTGAGTATCACGCGTGTGGGTACACGAGTTCCTAGAATGAGGGGAACATGATTCACAATTGAAAACATACCACCACATAATTAGGGATTAATGACAAATAAGAAACGCCAAAAATAAATTTTTCCCGCCCGCTTTATTTTCGGTTCGGTACCCTTTTGTTGCCTGGGTTTGGTATCCTTTTGATTCCTGGAAATAGTACCCTTTTGATCCCTGAGTTTGGTAACCTTTTGATCCCTCGGTTTGGTACCCATTTTCCGTTCGGTACCCATCACTCCAACTGTTCTCCTGAGTTGGTTCTGTCTTTTTACCCCAGTAATCGCTTGGCTGCTCCTCAGAGCTGGGCTTGCTAGTATCGAACTTCATTCTTCCTGATGTCGTAGGGGTCTCGTCGGGGGATCCTGTCCGTTTTGTGTTCGGGGTCTCTGAATTATCCACTGTCCACTCACTCATATAAGGAGTTTGAGATGGTTCAACACCCTCCTCCGTCGTCCAGGATTTATCAGTCCATATTTTGGATTCCATCTCACCATCGGTTTCGCTGCTGACTGGCAGGTAGGTGGTAAGAAACTCGGGTTCGGGTGTCCCATCTGTTCGCCTCTCCAGTCCATTACCCGTGGTGTAGGGATCGAGGGTGGTGTCGTCTGTCCAAACTGAGTTACCCATATCAGTTGTCATGGAGATTTCGGTCCTCCTTTTAGAGGGAGTTGCTGAGTTATCAATGTCGGTTGTCATGAAGCTGTCCCCTTCGGTCCTTCTCTCAGGGGCAGTTGCTGGGGTAGAAGACATGTCTGAGTCATCGGTTGCCATGGAGCTATCTGAACCAGTCCTTCTCTCAGGGGGTGTTCCTGGTGTAGAAGACATATCTTTGGGCTGGTACGATGACTCAAACTGCTGACCGCCTGGCGATGAAGATACCACGACATCAGGTTGTCCCGTTGATTTAAAGATGGCGCTAGTACTGGTTTCCATTGCTCTCGGTGTCTCGTAATAGCCGTTTTCATAGCTACCAGTCACCTCCACTTCACATAGAGTCAATCGACCATCGCGCTTGGATATCCTGATGTAGTCCGTTGGTTTGGCGCCGTTGCAGTAGACCGTATACATTGGACGATCATATTGCCATACCACTCTATTGCATAGCCTTTCTCCCGCATACACCTACAAATGTAATGGTTGCTGTCAAGTGTCAGAGCATTGGCCGCGGAGCTTTGGTGGAGTGCGTGAGAACTGTGCAGTGTGCAGTCAGAGCATTGGCCTGATAGAATGGTTATGTTATATGAGATGGTTTCAATAATGTGACAAAACGGGCCCACAAACCGTCAAATCAATCTAAAACTATGCATACCATTACTCCTTCAATCCTGTCTGAGCAGCAATCTCTTCGATTATAAATATCCACAGAATTAACTCGAACAGCCCTGGAGAAATTACCGATCCAAAATGGCTCATCGTACTGAGTATCACGCGTGTGGGTACACGAGTTCCTAGAATGAGGGGAACATGATTCACAATTGAAAACATACCACCACATAATTAGGGATTAATGACAAATAAGAAACGCCAAAAATAAATTTTTCCCGCCTTGAATTCCAGTACCTCGGATCTGTCTACTTTACCTTTCGACCCCCAATAAAAATATAACTGTAGGCTGTATGGCAGCGCCATACCCCATTTGATCCTCAGATGGGGTCGGTGGTGCCAGACAGACTATAGACGATAACTTACCCCCAGTAGTTATCGTTAGTATCCCCATCAATGGCTCGTTCTGCGCTTCCTTCCCAGTCAGTAGAGCTCTGGAAAGCGCTAACAATCTTTATTTTACTGGGCGCAATCCATCTGTTGGTTGTTTCCTGCCCCCAATTACTCTTCGTCCTTGGCGTAGATGTGACATCTCTACCACTATCTGATGTGACATCTCTTAAACTATCCGTCATTGGTGTAGAAGACACCTCACTATTATCCGTGTTGTATTCCGGATACGTGTAGGGGGTTGAAGATGGATCAGCTGGGGGGTTTCGTGGGCTTGTTGAGAAATCTGGTTCGTAACTGGTCACTTGCCCACCCGCTGTTGTACTAGTATCTCCCGCCGGTTGTGAACTGGTGAACCCAGTTGTAGTGGTATCTGGTTGTGGCCGTGTACTCTCAGTATCTACCACAGAGGGAGAGGAGGACCCATACTCTCTACCTCGATCTGTAAACATACCGGTATCCCCATTTTGGGCGATTGTTTTAGCCGAAGGGAAAGGGGTTGTTGGCGATAAGGGTGTAAATCTACAACACCGGTTGCCTGCAGGTTGCGCAATGCAGTTGTTCTTAATGGAAACAACTTGGTATCTCAGTTCTGCAAACCGGTTATAGAGTCCCTCCTTGCTGGGCAAATAGCATAGTTTTGAATTTTCCTCGATCTGAAAAAAATGTTGATTTTTTATCGCACAACTACAATTAATGGTCAAAATAAAAATTATAGTTTTACTTTTATAAAGCACGTATTGTATTTCGCGATGAAACTGTACTACGTGAGTTATGTAATATAGTTACTTGAATATTATATTGTCCAACGCTTTTTAAGTTGTACAGATCCAAGCTTCTCAACTTCTCGTTCTGGGGGAAACAAGGCGGAATTATTGAATTATTAAAACTCTGCGTAAGGGGACAAGGGCCGGGGTGGGAGTTTATAATGGGCCCGGCAAGAAAATAAACCAAACCCAATCTAACCTAAAACAACCTATCTTATACCTAAAAGCCATAAAATATGGGAAATATTATACATAGATGTTCTTAGAGTTTTGAAGCCGTTTTTGGGTAGGATGACGTGAAAACTCCCCGTGCGTATAATTAGTCAAACTTACCTCTACAATAATTATGCTATATTCCTCGCTATCTCTATTTTCTATCTCCTTTAGCCTTCGAAGGAAGTTTAGAGAACGTAGAGATGAAGTCCGGGATATGGTTAGGGTACCAGTGATATATCTCAATGAGCTTAACGCGTTTAATGCAGATTCTGGGTTCTCCAAACAACCCTTATCAAGCCTGGAAATAGATGGTTTTATAATAATAATAATCAGCGTTCGGCTCGCTCAATATGTGGTAAACAGTCTACTGTTTACAGCATTGAGGGCTATAGCAGTAGCAGTAATAAAGTCGGATTTTTTGAAGTTGTCACCCCCCTGGGTGGCGTGCGAGTTTAGTATCCCCATCAATGGCTCGTTCTGCGCTTCCTTCCCAGTCAGTAGAGCTCTGGAAAGCGCTAACAATCTTTATTTTACTGGGCGCAATCCATCTGTTGGTTGTTTCCTGCCCCCAATTACTCTTCGTCCTTGGCGTAGATGTGACATCTCTACCACTATCTGATGTGACATCTCTTAAACTATCCGTCATTGGTGTAGAAGACACCTCACTATTATCCGTGTTGTATTCCGGATACGTGTAGGGGGTTGAAGATGGATCAGCTGGGGGGTTTCGTGGGCTTGTTGAGAAATCTGGTTCGTAACTGGTCACTTGCCCACCCGCTGTTGTACTAGTATCTCCCGCCGGTTGTGAACTGGTGAACCCAGTTGTAGTGGTATCTGGTTGTGGCCGTGTACTCTCAGTATCTACTGCAGAGGGAGAGGATGACCCATACTCTCTACCTCGATCTGTAAACATACTGGTATCCCCATTTTGGGCGACACAAAATCGGCTTCCCTTTCCCCAACAACCGCTATTCCCACATTTAGATGAACACCGGTTGCCTGCAGGTTGCCCAATGCAGTTGTTCTTAATGGATACGACTTTGTATCTCAGCTCTGCAAACCGGTTATAGAGACCCTCCTTGCTTGGCAAATAACATAGTTTTGAATTTTCCTCGATCTGAAAAAAAATGTTGTTTTTTATCGCACAACTACAACTAATGGTTTTATAATGCACGTATTGTATTTCGCGATGAAACTGTACTGTGAGTTATGTAATATAGTTACTTGAATATTATATTGTCCAACGCTTTTTTGTCCAAGCTTCTCAATTTATCGTTCTGGTGGTATGGGGGAAACGAGGCGGAATTATTGAATTATTGAAACGCAAAGAGTAATCTGTTAATCTGAGTAAGGGGACAAGGGCCGGGGTGGGAGTTTATAAGGGGCCCGGCAAGAAAATAAACCAAACCCAACCAATCTTAAAACAACCTATCTTATACCTAAAAACCATAAAATATTATACATAGATGTTCTTAGAGTTTTGAAGCCGTTTTTGGGTAGGATGACGTGAAAACTCCCAGTGCGTATAATTAGTCAAACTTACCTCTAGAATCCTTATGCTATATTCCTCTCTATCTCTATTTTCTATCTCCTTCAGCCTTCGAAGGAAGTTTAGAGATCGTAGAGATGAAGTCCGGGATATGGTTAGGGTACCAGTGATATATCTCAATGAACTTAACGCGTTTAACGCAGATTCTGGGTTCTCCAAACAACCCTTATCAAGCCTGGAAAGTGGAAATATGTGGTTTTATAATAATAATAATCAGCGTTCGGCTCGCTCAATATGTTGTAAACAGTCTACTAGCATTAACAAGATAGACAACGAAATAATGGTACTAAATCAAATCTACTAGCAGTAAGTGTAACATGCAACAAACACATGCATGAAACATGTCATGTTTACAATAATTCAGGATCACTAACTTCTGCTCAAGTATCTCATCCGTGATGTTGAGATTTCCATAGAATCTGGAGCACCCAGAGAAAGAGGATATTTTGACATCTTCACTTAACCACCTCTCCTCTGTGCATCTCTTCTCTGGGGTGTTGATAAAAACTTCAGAATTGCACATATGTGCACAGATTGTGCAAGGTTCTGTTGGCCTACGCTGCAGGCCCCCACAGGAGCCGTGGAAAACGCGAGCACTACGGGTTTGCCGGTTTGCAGCGCATACCAAAGCGTTGAATATATATGTAACATACCTTCTCTTCGGTTATTCCGGTAACCAAGAGCCCCATGATGATAGACCAGTTGGACAAGAAGGAGGAGGACCGGTAATCCCTTCAGCATGTTAGAACACTACTAGACAAGTTGGAGAATAAGGGGGAAGACTCAACAAACTACAATAGAGTTGGAGCTAAAATCAATAAAGAAAGTGACACAGACACTACTACAATTGTTGGAGAATAAGGGGGAAGACTCAACAAACTACAATAGAGGTGGAGCTAAAATCAATAAAGAAAGTGACACAAACTGGCAAATCGGTGGGCGTTTTTATGAGACGAGCTAGTGAGACCTATTCGCCTATCAAATAGCCGCTTAGTAATTCACAGTTCTTGCTGGAAAAACAAGAGAATTACATATTCCAGCTTCGTTTTATATTTCTCACTAAGTGTCCGTGTGAGCTGAGAGAAGACTGGAGCATTAATTTGATTTAAATTTCGTCTTTCCTATTTTCTGTTCTTTAGCTAGAGAAAGTAAAGGAAAAGCTAAGCGCATGAAATAGACGAGCGGTGTGAAAATGTACCATATGTGTACCACCAGATATGTTCAGACATATATGCAATGCAAGCCATGTGTCATGTCTAAATAGTGTGAATAAAGTCGGATTTACTTTTAGCTGAAATGGAAAGGCCCTACAAAATGGAAAGGCCCTACAAAATGGAAAGGCCAAACAACTAGTCAGCTAAATCCGACATTAGCCTAATGGAAAGGCCCAACAACTAGTCAGCTGGGCGTGAAACAGGAAGAGTGTAATAAGAATAACACACTACACGCATATAATGTCATAATAATAATGCAGTTTGAGAGGGCATGCTTATGTGGGAGCCCTTTTTATACTCCCCAGCTCTCCCTACTCGCCCTCCCATGCTATTATACCCAACCAACAGAATCCACGTACTGAGTACGACAGAACACGTCCGATATACTGAGAGTGAGTACGTCAATAGTCAGTCAACTTCTTAGGTACTACTGGGATGCTCTCCATGTGCCCCAGTATTATCCATGAACAAACATGTTGTTGCAAGGAAAACATGTGCAGTGACACACCATAGTGAACGTGTGGATGGAGGCAAACAATAACACGCGAGTATTTGTTGTTGAGTAAGCAACAAAGTATTTGGGTACAGTGAGAGAGAGATGGGAAATCATACATATAATAATTCGCATATTAAATCAAAAGAGGCACGGGCACGGGTAATCAGATAAATTAATCAGATAAAGTCCTCAATATATTACATGCAGCTTAACTTGCACTGCACGAGGCCCACAATAACTCATCATTTCTTCCGTTATTTAATATATGATGTCGTGATACCCTCTCACAATATTATAGTCCGCACCCTCTAGGTATGACATCATACAGATACGTGACGTCATCTACGTGACGTCATCACACACTTCACAGTTGATCAATGTGTCCACCGTGGTGCCGGACGTACCCGTAGAACATGGCCTCCTCCTCCTCCTCCAGTTTGAGGGCTGCTATAGCCAGTTCATCCTCCTGATCAGTTAGGGAGAGGTTTTCCTCTGAGTTGAAGGGACCCACTTCAAGGAGCTCGTTATCTTCCGTGTTTGTAATACCCTCTGGAGGGAAGGGGAAGGTTGTTAGGTTCTAACACAATCTGGCCAGTGGCCATTCTAAACAGGCAAGGCCGGGAGGGAGGGGAGAGATATTTAGTATGAAGTCATGAATAAATAATAATATTCTGAAGGGGGAAGCATATACCGCTTTCGTATATTTTGGGAAGATTAGATCATACCCAATAACGGGAATTATGTTATCCCCCAGTACCAATATGGGTTGCAATATAACCTGTCCTCCAGCCGGGCTCGACTTACCTGACATAATGAAGAGTGAGACCAAAAGAAAAGCATACATCATCATTTTACTGGCTTGAGAGTCCTCGATATATAGAAAGCACTGGATCAAATCGAAATTAATGCACTGATTGATCTTAAAAGCTCTGTATACTGCTCTTTTATAGGTGTCTCCTCTCCATCTCTCCCGCGGCAGCAGATCGATGATCAACATTTCCCTAATTAATCTGGTCGGAGGATATATTGGTAAACAAAATATAGATCCCCCAGCTCTTTTATAGAGATCCAAATTGAAACAGCAAAGATTATGTGTATTAGAGCCGTGCCCTGATAGCAACAGCAATAAAAATGAGGATTGAGAGGCCGTCTTTCAATCGCAATTAGTTGATCAATCCTGCCCGATTGAAATTGGAAAATTCCAAGAAAATAAAGGTAGCTTTAGTGGATGGGATTTACTTTTGGTTTACTTTAATCCGAGATTAAACTTGGCCACAGAAAATGTTGAATGGAACTTGTGGGCGATACTTCTAAGTTGCCCTACTGAGTATCAGGCGGGCATATCAACGAGTTTAAGTTGAAGTGAAATGGTAAGTTTGGATTTGGAAGTTGAAGGCTGGAAATATGTAAGCATGCCAGCTACCGACATTTCCACCCTACCCTGTTACCCACTCGACTTTTCTCGCCCCTCTCTGACATCTTAGCTGTATAAATCTTCCATCGTATCTCTCTCTCTCTCTCTCTCTCTCTCTCTCTCTCTCTCTCTCTCTCTCTCTTTCTCTC
>AVPN01000204.1:54364-74161 GCA_000695325.1 Pleurobrachia bachei | reverse complement strand
TTTAAAGGTCCACAAGATACCTAAAACTTTTCTTTAAAGGTCCACAAGATACCTAAAACTTTTCTTTAATCGTATTTTTTCGATTTTTCAGGAATTTTAAGCATTTTTTCAGAATTTTTTTGTCGGGTAGAACTGTGAGGTAAAACAGGGCGCTTTCCAGCGCCGCGCCGCGTAGAACCTAAGCAAACTACGCTGAAAAAGCATAGCGCAGCTCAGATCTACCCTAGAATATACTTTTTCAGCATAGTTTGCTTAGGTTCTCCGCGCCGCGGCGCTGGAAAGCGCCCTGTTTTACCTCACAGTTCTACCCGACAAAAAAATTCTGAAAAAATGCTTAAAATTCCTGAAAAATCGAAAAAATACGATTAAAGAAAAGTTTTAGGTATCTTGTGGACCTTTAAATATCACCGTCCACGGGCTCCACAAACGTAGCATGATCGCCACAGTGACAGGTGGAACCCAAGATAATATCAACTTACGATAGAACTTCCACCCAAAATCGGATGTCTTGGGTATCGCAAACTTGGACAGCATCCCCAAACATATTCTCTCCATCGATACACGCCCTACATCTGTACCTGGACAGGGTGGATTGATTCTGGGTCGCACTAAAGTTCAGTAATAGTACTACGGGGCATGGCACTCCAATAGATATGTACCCTAGGGCCTAGAAAACAGTGCAATGACAAGTAAAAGAAGTTTCAAAACACACTTACCATCCCTGATCGGACTTTTCTGCCTCTGACTTGTAAAGGTACATTTCGGAAACTTCACTTATCTCCATTCGTCCGTATTTGTTTTTGGTAAACTTCTTCGATGAACTCTCTGCTCCCTGAAAACCTCGCTCACCTATTTGAAAATGTGTTATGTTTTAACCCTCCCTTTACATTTGTAATGGCACCCGAAACACAGTCTAGCCAGAAAATACAGCAGATAAAATGGAACTTGGGTGCTTTACAAGTGTGTTTAGAACGGCTGCTAATACTTTCGAGCAGGTCTTCCTCCAGACGCAATGGACCTGATCTTACTAACCTTTGTCAAGTTGGGCCCTCAGATCTCCTTCAAAATGTACGCTTACTCGGAGCTCATGGGAGTGCTCTCCTATAAGATGATCCGCGATATCGGTAGCAGAACATCTGAATTCTAGCTCACTACCTTCCTGTGTAATTGGAAATGAGAAAATATTTGTCCATATACCTCGAGAATTTATTAGTTCTTTTGTAACCTGGTATGGCAGAATCTGCAATCTGCAACCCAGATTTCACTAATCAGCATACATCGTTTTTATTATGGTTGGATGAACTTATCTACTTACCTGGACAAATAGTGTCTTTTCAGGGTGTTTCTGAATGATTGGAGTTGGGTTGGGGTCATAGATTCCAAACGCGGCAGCTTGCTCAGCGGATGTTGTACCCATCTCCTGTGTGCTCCCTTCATACTGTGTCGGGGGAATGGTCTCTAGCACTTGACCTGCAGTTGTACCATCGTCCTCTAGGAAGGCGTGTTGGGTTTGAGGTTCATCAGTCGACCACCATGGAGGTGATGGTTCTTGTGGTGGTGGTGGTTTCTGTCCAGCAACCTGGCAAAAGGAATATAGTCACTATCATGTTTAATTGTCCCCATACGATTTAGGAACGTTTTGTTCAAGATAAATTTAGGCCAGAAGAGGCATAGCTGGTTTTCAATCAATACCTGGGTTAGTTGAAGGGCAACAAAGAAAATATAGATCATCTTAAGCTAAGTAATGTTTGCAAGGCTGCAAGATTCCCTGCAACAACTCTGCGTTTATCTCTCACGCAATCCATCACTCCCCTCTCTCTCGCTCCCTCTCTTTCTCTCCTTGATCCTTCCCTCTCTTCTAGAGAACCTATCTTAGTATCTTAGCTGCGCTTGGCTCTCCTGTTCTTCTAACCTACCTATTATCTCTCCTTCTATTATCTCCCATAAAATATATCTTTGCCTTCTTCACTCTTCACTTTTTATTATTCCCTCGTTTACTCTTTCTTAGGTTTTATCCCTAGGGTAAATATATCCAGGATTATTATTACATGCTGGAATAACATATTCAAGGCTATAATCAAATCTTGACGTGCATATAAACCGGGCGCCAACGGCCAATCAGAAACTTGGATAAAACATATTCACGTGAATTAACTACACCAACTTCACAACTCTCATGGGCTCCGCCCACGAGGGTTCATACCCGAGTGTCGACCAAATTGCAATGACGAAAGTCGCGATAGTTCTTTAGGGTACTGGGTATCATACCCGACACTCATAGAAGAAGAAGAAGAACTACCTACTAAATCCCTTTTTAGTAAACTGTATAGTTTTTCATTACATCAGCTATCATATCTGACTTATATTTCTCCCATCCTAGAATATGGCGAATATGCATCGAAACCCAATGCCCCACCAAGAATCCCACATGGTTCGCAAGAGAAACGAGGATAAACGGAATGATCTTCACCTTACATCAACAGGTACGTGTAGTCGAAAACCCCGACTTATCGGAAACCCAATTTAGCGGAAGGATAAATTCCCCCGATATCGGAAAATAAAGGTACAATTACATCAGGTCATCAGAATATAATATGATATATATAACGGTAATAATAATGGTTATTTCAACTAAATGCATTTAAATTAAATCTTTTACGAGTCAAAATAATCTAATATATATAGCGGGATTGTCAATGAGCGACGAAAGTCCTCAACCGGTGCATTCAAAGTTGAGGCCCCGTGACCCGCCATATAATGACAGACATTACCCTACAACTGGACAGGGACTTATCTACCGTAGTTCTCCCGAGTTTCCACCACGACATTTTAAGGTAAAAGAAGTAATTTAATAAACACTAAAGATAGAAACAATATATCATACCCAAATCTACTTAAAACGTATGTTTCCTATCCAGTGAGACGTTTAGTTAGTCTGATAATGTTTGACTGATATCCCTTCTCCTCAGCACACTATTGACAGTCTCCTACCGCACGGGCTGGCTAAATCCCAGCGGCCGGTGATCAGTGAGCACTATCAGACCACAACTGCCCATTACCACGACCAAAAGAGGGGAGCACTGCCCAACTATAAACGAGCACCAGGCTTGGAAAAGGTTTCCTACATTCAGGACTTTACTAAGAGACTCGATGAGAGGAGATGGAGAGCACCATTGACTATGGGGTAGGTGATTGTTGCAGTTAGTAGTTACCATTCATTCTATAAGAAATTCATACTTGCCGTCAGTACCGTCAGACGGCATGGTATGTCTCTTTCGATCAGTTTAGTTTTTACAAATCAGTACCATTAAATCATCAATATAACTGAGATCCATCTCTCTCAGAAACCAACTCTCTGAAGCACAAGATCAGTACAGGGGGCTACCTAAAATGGAAATCCCAAATGCTGATCCCCAATCTTTCCACCTTCGTGATCACGACACAAATGGACCTAGCAAGGTGAGTTAGTAACACCCTGTATCAGGGGCCCTGTAATCTTTTGATGAGTTACTCAACAAGAAATTTTGAGAGAGAAGGGCTACCGTACAGAATCATATTGTTCTATCGTATTGTATTGTTCATACTATTATGCGGCGGCGGTACAACAGCACAACTATCGTGTTCTTGTAGTAATGAATGATGTCCTAGATGTAAAATCTTCAAAAGTTGGATTTTCTCTGTTTTTTATTTCTCTGTTTTTCATTTCTCTGTGTATTTTCCATCCTCTACACCTTTCATCTTGCACGTCAAAACAACTGCAGCAGGCCACTTCAGATCTATAGATTACTCAATTGCGGCAGCATGAGAACACTGATTTGAGAGGACAAGCACACACTTTTCTGACCACCTATCTCCCCCCTCCTCTCTCTCTCCCCCTGACCACATCTCCCTCCCTCGCAGAAAATGATTCCGATGTCACAAAACAAGAAGTTCGCGGGAACTGTCTACTACAACATTGATCGCCAAGTGCTAAAGAGGCTGGATCCCTATGCCACAACCAGTCAGGCTACCCATCGACCCTTTGCTCATAATGAGCTGTTGGGATACCCTGCAAAGGATGCTGCTACATATTGGGACTGCGAGGGTAGGTCCAAATTTATCATCCTTCACGGTGCGAGTAGGACAGTAAGGAATTCTTGTAATAAGCCAATTCTAATTTCTATAGGCCCTTCTATATTGAAATGACACACTTATAAAGATTCCCCTGCTACAGCAGCAGACAGCAGACAGCAGTACCATCTGTCTTCATATAATACCCCATTCCCCCAGGTTACCCCAAGGCCTGGGGACACGGTACAGACGACATTCAGCTAGTTAAGAACATCCACAACAAATCCATGGTGGATACGATGGTTTTTAAAACTGAAGTTACCCGACAAATGAAGCCCAAAACAGCCATCCATGTCCCACACAGTGGAATTAATCTGGCCAGGGAGTTACCTCGTGCTGTTACGATGTCTAAAATTCCACGTAAGTCTGGATTGTATTAGTGCTGCTCTGTGAGCGATATATTATGTCAAAGTTAAAATTCTTGCTTGTTGGCGAGTTAAAAAGTCAGATCTAGGGAGTTGTAGTTTTGTGCAAAAGGCCATTCATTTACTAATCCAGGCAGCATTTCAACAAGCAAGTTCTAGTATTATTATTTTTGCATATTCTTTAAAAACCCTTGGTTTCTGCTTCAGAACTGTGCAGAATTGTGTGACACAGTGACACACTCCGTCGCGTGGGGACATGTCAGGAGGGCGCGATGACTATGGATTAAAGATTCCGCGCGCAGCGATGATCGTTGTCCACTAGGTTGTCTCTAGCCTTAAACCATGGTAACGAAGTAACCCCTTGCCAGCGCGCGCGAAGAGTGTGAGGTGTCTTCGATACCAACCTTAAACCATGGAGTACTCAAGTCTACGATAAGAATCATTAGACTCATGAGCTGCAGCTGCGACGGAATTGTAAACAGATTGTTATGTTGCTATGGTAACAAGTAATGTTTCAGGATCATACACTGTACGAACGGCGTCCATTCCTGTGAGCTATCGAACTGCAAACAGCACCTATGGATCCATCCCAAGGACAGTTGAACTGCTCCAAAAGATGCAGGTATGATTTGGTTGGATAGAGAACTTCAACTCGAGCTGTATTTGCTCCCCATTTCTACTCGATTCTCTTTTTCAGCAAGCGCCCCTTAATATGAGCGGCAATCAGCAAGAGTGCTCACGATTAGAACAAGTTACAGTCGTCCCACCGATGCAGAAAATTGCTGCCTGATAATTTGAGGTAGGTAAACTAGGGATGTTAAATGAGAAAAAGACAGACACTTTCATTTATTGATACAACAAAGTTATTATAACTGATCGAGACTTTTTGGTTCCCATTTGATTTACGATTTTAAGAAGGATTTCATTTCTCTGTATGGAGAGAAAGAATCTAGTACAACTGTACATAGCTGCTTGTGAAAAGTAATGTGTCACAAATTTTAAACAGCATTGCTTGCTTTTTCAAACAACAAAATCTCTGAGTCTAAGTTGTTACTGGATACATGTTAATTCCTTCCAAACATCCTCGGTTTAGGTCGGGGTGGAATGGCTGGGTTAGGGCGAGCATCTGGGGCATCTCTTAGATCATTGTTGGCATAAACATCATCATCCTGTAATAGTGGAAACATTAGGGGTAACAAGAAATAGTAGAAAGGTAGCTGTCCAGCAGGATGAAATGTATAGGGAAGTTTCAACAACCACATGACCCTCTTGGTGACATAGACACTTGGCGCGACCAGGTCACCAAATAACGCCCCTACCTCAGCCATCGTATTAGCGTATTCTGGTTGAGAGGCCATGAATTGTGCTTCAAACTCATCTATATCATCATAGACTGGGTCGTTAGCTTGTCTACCTGGGAGACGAGGTGGTATATAAATATTGATTAATGATTATAGAGGCAGAGAGGGGAGAAAAATGAGGGAGAGAAGGCGTGGTAGATACTATCACTCTTTCTCTAGTCACATGATAGAGAATAATATTTTACCTGCAGCAGTGGGTACAGTAGGAAGAGCTCCTCTGCCGGAAAATCCTTCCTGTGAGCTATCGAACTGCAAACAGCACCTATGGATCCATCCCAAGGACAGTTGAACTGCTCCAAAAGATGCAGGTATGATTTGGTTGGATAGAGAACTTCAACTCGAGCTGTATTTGCTCCCCATTTCTACTCGATTCTCTTTTTCAGCAAGCGCCCCTTAATATGAGCGGCAATCAGCAAGAGTGCTCACGATTAGAACAAGTTACAGTCGTCCCACCGATGCAGAAAATTGCTGCCTGATAATTTGAGGTAGGTAAACTAGGGATGTTAAATGAGAAAAAGACAGACACTTTCATTTATTGATACAACAAAGTTATTATAACTGATCGAGACTTTTTGGTTCCCATTTGATTTACGATTTTAAGAAGGATTTCATTTCTCTGTATGGAGAGAAAGAATCTAGTACAACTGTACATAGCTGCTTGTGAAAAGTAATGTGTCACAAATTTTAAACAGCATTGCTTGCTTTTTCAAACAACAAAATCTCTGAGTCTAAGTTGTTACTGGATACATGTTAATTCCTTCCAAACATCCTCGGTTTAGGTCGGGGTGGAATGGCTGGGTTAGGGCGAGCATCTGGGGCATCTCTTAGATCATTGTTGGCATAAACATCATCATCCTGTAATAGTGGAAACATTAGGGGTAACAAGAAATAGTAGAAAGGTAGCTGTCCAGCAGGATGAAATGTATAGGGAAGTTTCAACAACCACATGACCCTCTTGGTGACATAGACACTTGGCGCGACCAGGTCACCAAATAACGCCCCTACCTCAGCCATCGTATTAGCGTATTCTGGTTGAGAGGCCATGAATTGTGCTTCAAACTCATCTATATCATCATAGACTGGGTCGTTAGCTTGTCTACCTGGGAGACGAGGTGGTATATAAATATTGATTAATGATTATAGAGGCAGAGAGGGGAGAAAAATGAGGGAGAGAAGGCGTGGTAGATACTATCACTCTTTCTCTAGTCACATGATAGAGAATAATATTTTACCTGCAGCAGTGGGTACAGTAGGAAGAGCTCCTCTGCCGGAAAATCCTGAGGACGGAGGTCCGCCTTGAACCACGGTCACCTGGTCACTGTATGGGGACAAAACAGTTAAAGGTTGGATGTCAAAATATGCTATAAAACAAATAGCAAAAGTTCTTACGTTCTAGTAATTTCCAGTCTTTTTGGTTGGGATTTCTTCCCAATGAGTGGAAGTTTGAAGAACTTTGAGTTTTCCTCCTCCTGAAGTTCTTTAGGTTTCTGTATGCCGTGCAAATTGTTCTTCTTCATATGCTCAAACTCCTTCATGATCGAATCAAAATCTCTCTCCGACATCTCTACTTTCTGTGTGGAAACAGGGAATATTCGCTAGTTTTAGAAGAAAAGAACGGTAGTGGTACGAGTCCAAAATTAGAATAGAGATTCGACTTCAAGATCATTGCAGAAGTTGTAGAAGTTACAGAACCTAAAATAACTGACTGTTCATATTTACCTTTTCGGTGTCAATATTCATACAAGTAACCATACCCGCCACTCTCTTTACATCATTGAACTTGTGTCCAATTGACACCTGATCTGTGTACTTTGCAAGGCTCTTTATTGCCACGTGGGTGAAATCAACTCGCACCCTTGTACCTTTTAGTTTCTGGGGAGTTAACAGTTACAATCATTGTTGGACATTGCAAAAATTTCAATTTATTGGAAGTTGGGCAGTAATCAATGTACACGTTATTTCACCACCGCCACCACGGTCCCATTTACCATTTGTGATTCCCCTTCAAATATTGTGGAACTATCTGCTGCGTCACTGCTCTTTCCCAGTAGCTTGGCCTGACCCTCATAATTCCTGATCCCCACATTGGCCACCTTGGATCTTGGAGGGGCGAACACTAACCCATCGGCCATGTCAATGAAGTTAATTCGCTTTCGTTTCTAGAAAACAAGGATATAAGTTAATGAATAACGTAAGAAAATTAAGTTTGTTCTATTAGTATTTTTTGTTACATTTTTGGTAATTGCATCATTCAGATCGTTGACCAAATTGGCGTCCTTGAAACTTGTCTCTCCTGCAATTGTCTCCACTGCTTTGCCTATCCATTCACGTGCCGGGCCAGCCTGAAGATTAATTAAAACTTTAAACTATTATGGAATTGAAATGACGGCATGTACAAGAAATTTAGTTGAGATCTCGTTGGAATTCCTCGTTTCATTTTGTGGCCAATAATGATCTATCAAGAGTCTCCGATCCGGTAAAATTTTTCTCTCCCGAGAAGGAATCCGGAATAATTAAATGATAATTTTGGAAAATATCATATCATCACTTACATTTCCGAGGGTATAGTGGGACCATGCAGCATTGTACTGACAAGCGCCCTTGTGTAGCCTGTATCTGAGTCCCAGTTGAGCATAACTTATCTCCTTCCTCAATTTGATCTCATCTGCTGCCTACAAAGTAAGATAATGTATTGCAAGAAATTGTGGGAAATTTGCCCGAAATGTGGGTCAAGGCCCTCGACTCGGTGGAGTATTTATTATCAGATATATGGACACTTTAAAGGACGGGGTTTACTCGTCCTTTAAACTTTATAATACAACCCATGACGATTACCCGTGAGAAGCAGGCAGGTGCCTCCCCCATAGTTTTCTTGTTTTGGCAGTACACGATACCAAGAAGAAAGTGTGCCACTGCCAAGTGATTATCTATCTCTATAGTCTGCTTCAGTGCCGCAATAGAGCCAGGTTGATCGTTCATCTTTCTCGTCACAACCGCGACATCAAATAACACCTGGGAATTGTGTGTAGATACACTACTTACAGATCAGTTTCGTGAATTTGATCACCATCAAAATATGTGAATTGTGAAATTCCTAATTCGTTCGATGCTGCAGCACAGAAGCAACAGATCTGATATCTCGATTTATAATTGACAATATACCTTAGCATTGCCCATGTCATTTGCTAGCTCCCTCAGAATCTTTAGACTGCCATGGTAGTCTGCGGCAGAGTACAGTTCCAAACCTTGGTTCCATTTTGCTATGGCTTCTCCTGCTAATCCTTTAGCCATTTTAGTTCTGGTGTATCTTTCTAGGGCCAGGAACAGGTTATATTTTTATCAAAACCCTTATTATATTCAACAACAAAACTCCAAATATGGAGTGGGAAAATTAAACTGAAGAGTGAGACAAACCAGTAGCACGATGTGAATGAATGCCTGATTGGGCCTAAATTAAAATAATAAAGTCAATATGGATATCTAGTCAAGAAATCATGGATTGACGTCAAATTCACACCTACAACTCAAACAACTATCGCCACTGATCAAGTGCAAAGTGCTACGTATGTGTGCTTGCACCACATTGCTGTCGACTAATCGAGTGTGTATTGAGCTAAGAAAACAAACAACCTCCGGTGTGTAAATCCGTGGATGCATCCGTCAAACTCAATTGTCTGTCTGTCTGTCTGTCTGTCTGTCTGTCTGTCTGTCTGTCTGTCTTGCCATTGGCTATGAATTGGGTCAGAGCATTGGCTGACAGGTCAAATTTGACTTTCATCGCCCTCGATTTCAAAAAGGGTCGAAACTACTGTCTGTCTGTCTGTCTGTCTGTCTGTCTGTCTGTCTATCTGTCTGTCTATCTATCTGTCTGTCTGTCTGCCTGTTTGTCTGCCTGTCTGTCTGTCTATCTGTCTGTCTGTCTGTCTGTCTGTCTGTCTGTCTGTCTGTCTGTCTGTCTGTCTATCTGTCTGTCTGTCTGTCTGTCTGTCTATCTGTCTGTCTGTCTGTCTGTCTGTCTATCTGTCTGTCTGTCTGTCTGTCTGTCTATCTGTCTGTCTGTCTGTCTGTCTGTCTATCTGTCTGTCTGTCTGTCTGTCTGTCTATCTGTCTGTCTGTCTGTCTGTCTGTCTATCTGTCTGTCTGTCTGTCTGTCTGTCTATCTGTCTGTCTGTCTGTCTGTCTGTCTATCTGTCTGTCTGTCTGTCTGTCTGTCTATCTGTCTGTCTGTCTGTCTGTCTGTCTATCTGTCTGTCTGTCTGTCTGTCTGTCTATCTGTCTGTCTGTCTGTCTGTCTGTCTATCTGTCTGTCTGTCTGTCTGTCTGTCTATCTGTCTGTCTGTCTGTCTGTCTGTCTATCTGTCTGTCTGTCTGTCTGTCTGTCTATCTGTCTGTCTGTCTGTCTGTCTGTCTATCTGTCTGTCTGTCTGTCTGTCTGTCTATCTGTCTGTCTGTCTGTCTGTCTGTCTATCTGTCTGTCTGTCTGTCTGTCTGTCTATCTGTCTGTCTGTCTGTCTGTCTGTCTATCTGTCTGTCTGTCTGTCTGTCTGTCTATCTGTCTGTCTGTCTGTCTGTCTGTCTATCTGTCTGTCTGTCTGTCTGTCTGTCTATCTGTCTGTCTGTCTGTCTGTCTGTCTATCTGTCTGTCTGTCTGTCTGTCTGTCTATCTGTCTGTCTGTCTGTCTGTCTGTCTATCTGTCTGTCTGTCTGTCTGTCTGTCTATCTGTCTGTCTGTCTGTCTGTCTGTCTATCTGTCTGTCTGTCTGTCTGTCTGTCTATCTGTCTGTCTGTCTGTCTGTCTGTCTATCTGTCTGTCTGTCTGTCTGTCTGTCTATCTGTCTGTCTGTCTGTCTGTCTGTCTATCTGTCTGTCTGTCTGTCTGTCTGTCTATCTGTCTGTCTGTCTGTCTGTCTGTCTATCTGTCTGTCTGTCTGTCTGTCTGTCTATCTGTCTGTCTGTCTGTCTGTCTGTCTATCTGTCTGTCTGTCTGTCTGTCTGTCTATCTGTCTGTCTGTCTGTCTGTCTGTCTATCTGTCTGTCTGTCTGTCTGTCTGTCTATCTGTCTGTCTGTCTGTCTGTCTGTCTATCTGTCTGTCTGTCTGTCTGTCTGTCTATCTGTCTGTCTGTCTGTCTGTCTGTCTATCTGTCTGTCTGTCTGTCTGTCTGTCTATCTGTCTGTCTGTCTGTCTGTCTGTCTATCTGTCTGTCTGTCTGTCTGTCTGTCTATCTGTCTGTCTGTCTGTCTGTCTGTCTATCTGTCTGTCTGTCTGTCTGTCTGTCTATCTGTCTGTCTGTCTGTCTGTCTGTCTATCTGTCTGTCTGTCTGTCTGTCTGTCTATCTGTCTGTCTGTCTCTAAATGACCCCAAATGACAATTTAAACATATTTTGACATATTTTGAGGCCCTGAGACCAGCGGGTGGCCAAATTTAATCCGGTTTCGGGTCGGCTGACGTAAAAACTCCGCGTTTTGGTCGAGATATTCCAATATGTTAAAAAACTGACTCCCAAACTTACAAACCTCGACATTAGACCGACGACCATGGCATTGTCTACCGCACAAATTTAACTTTTAAGATTGTCTTCCTAGAAAGATTTGCTCGTATCAAACCGAAATTTGAAATTAACGTTTATGATATAATCATGCAACACAATATTCCAGCTATAATGTAACTATGATCAATGACGGAACGACTGCCAACAGCTAGCTCGCTACTTCCTTCATCTCTCTTTGACTCCATTAAAACATACCTCCTCAACCTTGACGTCTCCGAGTATGAGGTAAGTACCATAGCATTTACATTGTACACTGCACACCGTGTGTATATTGTGAAAATTATGTACATTGTACACTGTATTTTAATGTGTTTTATTGGGAATGATAGCCCCTTAATTAGATACAGATTCAATAATTTAGTGAAAGCCCTTAATTGGATGTTTTGAATTAATTGTAACTCATGATTATAGGAGCACTTCCCTAATTCGAGCTGAAAAAGTGAGTCTGAGTGTTTGTGTAGCTCTTTATTCTCTTGTTTTAGAACAGCGAAGAAAGGCCAGGCCCGAGCAAGGCTAATCAGATCAGAGACGATCAGCTTCAGAAAGAACAGAGATTAAAAGAGAGAGAACTTTTACTTCAGAAAATCAGAGATATCTGTCACAGAAAGCATTTGAGATTGGTGTGTCTGCGTGTCTGCATGTCTCTTTCTCTCTCTTTGTTTCCTTATTCGTACAATATGTACAATACAATGCAATGGCAGAGGGGAACAGCGTGTGTCGTTTGTTATTGTTTTACATTATGTTGACATAATGACCCACCTCATAACCCATGATCTTATATCATTATTCCCAAACTAACACTAAGTATCTCCATCCCCAGAACGAACTCCGAAAGATCGATTCATTTCCCGTGTTTGACTACGGTACCGCCACACCCGTCAGTCTAGCGACCCCCTCCTACACTGATGCAGAGAGTGAGGAAGATGGGGAGGATGAACGAGATGATGATGAGATCAGAATGGAGGAGGACGGAGGGGAGGGGGGAGAAGTTGAGGAGGAGACAGAGGATGTAGAAACACGACCGAGGAGTAAGAGTTTCAGGGAACCATCCCGAGTTATCAACCTGACACCCCTGAACAAGGATAAGAGTTATTCATTCCTGGACGAGTTCTTTCAGTCCAACACTGCGCCCCTCTACCGACCCCCTAACGAAGAGCCACCTACCACCCCCAAACCCCCTCAAACCCCCCAATCTGACGAGAAAAAGGTTGTGTACAAGGTAGCTGATAATGACTCACTGAACTCAATAGCACTCAAGTTTAATCTCTCCCCCGCGGTGGTGAAGCAGCATAATGGACTGATTTCTGAGGTGATATTCCCGGGTCAGGTACTAACTATACCGATTGAGGAAGCTAGGGAGGTACAAGCGGACCTTCTCCCTGTTTTAACCACCTCAACAACCACCTCTAGTACTACCAAGTCATCATCCAAGAAGCGGTTTAATAAATATGAAATGAGGAGGATCACACGATTTGATGGCTCTGTGGGGGGTACAACTCTTCTTACATCGAATGCTTTCATCTTCAGAGCGAACGTGTCTGATAAACTGGTAATCAGGAACGGCCAGAGTTCTTACAATGTCAGTATACCTCTAGATTCCATATCTGGTGTTCTCATGTTTGAGTCATTTGATCAACTACTGGAGAACATTCAGGCGACAACAAAGTTAGACGGGTGTACAATGTGCAGTGATATAAAACAGAAATTAGTAAACGGTAACACAGGGTCGGATCAAGAAGATGATGACGTTATGAAGGAGGATGAGGAAGAGGTCCCCGAAATAACAACCTACCCAACTGTAAAGATTGTTGCACCTGGCATGTCTGACTTCGACACCGCCTTTGCGGGTTCAATAACCCCTTCCGATGGTAACAGTGTACTATCAGAGATGATATCCGCTAGAAGGGACAGTACAGAAGTCCTGCCTCTCGGGGAGACTCCCTCAACCTACTCGCCACAACTCAGCACTTGTGAACATGAGTTCCAGGGGTATAACCACACTGCTAAAAGGAGGGTTAACCCTTTTACGGTTGTCGATGAGAGTCTCATTATCCCTAGTTTCAACTCGGCTATCGTGGACCCGTTGGGAATGAGACGGGTTGAGTCTGATACCTCCCTGGCTACACAAGAATTCTTTAAAAAGATCGACGAGAACACGAGCCAAATGCAGAGTGTGTTACACAACGATAATATTGATGGATGTAATGTGTTTGTGTCGATACACGCTATTATCTGTGGGCGGACCCACGGGAAACCATCCTATCAATACGAGACAGAGGAAGGATACAAACTGGCCTATTTCTGGGTCTGTGTCAGAGAGAAGGACATTGTTACTGTGATGGACAACTTCTTCAATCATTGTCCCCATCTTAGTCCAGTTGATGACAGTTCGAACTGTCTCTTGCGATGTGCCCCTGACTACCACACTCGTCTAAATGATGTTATTCATCCTGAGAAGGAGGCTACATTTGTACCTCGTGAGGTTGATACTGGGCTTGTATCGGAGCCTTTCTCAGGGTCTTTAGTCTCACCACCGGACAAAGTGACACTGTTGAGTGAGGCCATGATGGGAGACCTACAACCCTACCTACCATGCCACATTATTGGTATTGATATTCACCTTGTGTACTCCCTCTCTCTACATGGTATGTCCCTGAGATCCCTCTATACCAACTGTGGAAATTACCCCGAAACACCCTGTCTGTTAGTGGTCAAAGACAGTGGTGGTTATGTGTTCGGTGCATATCTATCCCAAGGTATTGTTGAGTCTCCCAAATACTACGGTTCAGGGGAGACGTTCCTGTTCCGGCATTCACCCGATCTGAAGTGTTTCTTCTGGCAGGGTAGCAACCATTACTTCATGATGGGGCGAAGTGATTATTTCACTATTGGAGCAGGGGACGGTAACTTTGCACTCTACCTCGATGAAATGCTGCAAAAAGGCACATCCAATCGGTCTCTTACATTTTATAATGAGGTTCTGAGCTCCAAGGAATCGTTTGATATCTTGGGGGTTGAGGTTTGGTGTTTTACTGATGACCCTTTGGTCAGTGACAGTGACAGTTTGAGCAGTGAACAGAGCCGGTATAGCTCCAGCAAATTTCAGGGAGGGAGCTTTTACATGAGATGATAAAGAGAGAGAGAGAGACAGATTGAAGATGTGGAGATTGGGTAGTACCAAAACTCTGAGAGAGAGAGAGAGAGAGAGAGAGAGAGAGAGCAAATATCGACCATGGCATATGCACCAATCTAAGATTGCCTTCCTAAAAAGATCTGCTCGTATCAAACCTAGCGAATTTTGAAATTAATGTCTGTGATGTAATCATTCAACTTAATATTCCAGCTATAATGTAACTATGATCAATGACGGAACGACTGCCAACAGCTAGCTCGCTACTTCCTTCATCTCTCTTTGACTCCATTAAAACATATCTCCTCAACCTCGACGTCTCGGAGTATGAGGTAAGTGTACCATGTACCAGGAACCGACTGAATCAGGAAATACTGGTCCCTGATTGGCTGATAACCAGTCACGTGACCTAAATAACGAGTTCTGATTGGTTGTTTATTTGTTTCGGTCGGTTCCTGCCATGTAATGTGTTGTAATGTGTCTTATTAGGAATGATATCCCCTCAAATGTATACTGATTCAATAATTCAGTGAAAGCCCTTATTTGGTCATGTGTTAAACTAATTGTAACTCATGATTATAGGAGCACTTCCCTAATTCGAGCCGAAAATGTGAGTCTGAGTGTTTGCGTGTCTCTTTATTCTCTTGTTTTAGAACAGCGATGAAAGGCCAGGCCCGAGCAAGGCTAATCAGATCAGAGACGATCAGCTTCAGAAAGAACAGAGATTAAAAGAGAGAGAACTTTTACTTCAGAAAATCAGAGATATCTGTCACAGAAAGCATTTGAGATTGGTGTGTCTGCTTGTCTGCATGTCTCTCTTTCTCCCTCTCTCTTTGTGTTTCCTTATTCTTACAATGCAATGCTATAGCAGAGGGGAACAGCAGAGCGTGTGTCGTTTGTTATTGTTTTACATTATGTTGACATAATAACTCATCTCATAACCCATGATCTCATAGAAATATTCCAAAGACTAACACTAGTATCCCCCTCCCAGAACGAACTCCGAAAGATCGATTCATTTCCCGTGTTTGACTACGGTACAGCTACACCCGTCAGCCTAGCGACCCCCTCCTATACTGATGCAGAAAGTGAGGAAGATGGGGAGGATGAACGGGATGATGACGAGATCCGGATGGAAGAGGGGGGAGAGGAAGAGGGGGGAGAAGTTGAGGAGGAACAAGAGGATGTAGAAACACGACCGAGGAGTAAAAGTTTTAGGGAACCATCTCGTGTTATCAATCTGACCCCCCTCAACAAGGATAAGAGTTATTCATTTCTGGATGAGTTCTTTCAGTCCAACACTGCGCCCCTCTACCGACCCCCTAACGAGGAGCCTCCTACCACACCCAAACCCCCTCAAACCCCCCAATCTGACGAGAAAAAGGTTGTGTACAAAGTGGCTGATAATGACTCACTGAACTCTATAGCACTCAAGTTTAACCTCTCCCCTGCGGTGGTAAAACAGCATAATGGACTGATTTCTGAGGTTATATTCCCGGGTCAGGTACTAACTATACCGATCGAGGAGGCCAGGGAGGTACAAGCGGACCTTCTCCCTGTTTTAACCACCTCAACAACCACCACCAGTACCACCAAGTCGTCATCCAAGAAGCGGTTTAACAAATACGAAATGAGGCGGATCACACGATTCGATGGTTCTGTAGGGGGTACAACCCTTCTTACATCAAATGCTTTCATCTTCAGAGCCAACGTGTCAGATAAACTGGTGATCAGGAACGGCCAGAGTTCTTACAATGTCAGTATCCCTCTCGATTCCATATCTGGAGTTCTCATGTTTGAATCCTTCGATCAACTACTGGAGAACATCCAGGCTACAACAAAGTTAGACGGGTGTACAATGTGCAGTGATATAAAACAGAAATTAGTTAACGGTAACACAGGATCGGATCATGAAGATGATGAAGTTCTTATGAAGGAGGATGAGGAGGAGGTGCCAGAAATAACAACCTACCCGAGTGTTAAGATTGTCGCACCGGGGATGTCAGATTTCGACACAGCCTTTGCGGGTTCAATAACCCCATCCGATGGTAACAGTGTGCTATCAGAGATGATCTCAGCCAGAAGGGACAGTACAGAAGTCCTGCCTCTCGGGGAGACTCCCTCAACCTACTCACCACAACTCAGCACTTGCGAACACGAGTTCCAGGGGTACCATACTGCAAAAAGGAGGGTTAACCCCTTTACAGTTGTCGATGAGAGTCTCATTATCCCCAGTTTTAACTCGGCTATCGTGGACCCGTTGGGAATGAGACGGGTTGAGTCTGATACCTCCCTGGCTACACAGGAATTCTTCAAAAAGATAGATGAAAACACGAGCCAAATGCAGAGTGTGTTACACAACGATAATATTGATGGATGTAATGTGTTTGTGTCGATACACGCTATTATCTGTGGGCGGACCCACGGGAAACCATCCTATCAATACGAGACAGAGGAAGGATACAAACTGGCCTATTTCTGGGTCTGTGTCAGAGAGAAGGACATTGTTACTGTGATGGACAACTTCTTCAATCATTGTCCCCATCTTAGTCCAGTTGATGACAGTTCGAACTGTCTCTTGCGATGTGCCCCTGACTACCACACTCGTCTAAATGATGTTATTCATCCTGAGAAGGAGGCTACATTTGTACCTCGTGAGGTTGATACTGGGCTTGTATCGGAGCCTTTCTCAGGGTCTTTAGTCTCACCACCGGACAAAGTGACACTGTTGAGTGAGGCCATGATGGGAGACCTACAACCCTACCTACCATGCCACATTATTGGTATTGATATTCACCTTGTGTACTCCCTCTCTCTACATGGTATGTCCCTGAGATCCCTCTATACCAACTGTGGAAATTACCCCGAAACACCCTGTCTGTTAGTGGTCAAAGACAGTGGTGGTTATGTGTTCGGTGCATATCTATCCCAAGGTATTGTTGAGTCTCCCAAATACTACGGTTCAGGGGAGACGTTCCTGTTCCGGCATTCACCCGATCTGAAGTGTTTCTTCTGGCAGGGTAGCAACCACTACTTCATGATGGGGCGAAGTGATTATTTCACTATTGGAGCGGGGGACGGTAACTTTGCGCTGTATCTAGATGAAATGCTGCAAAAGGGTACATCTAATCGATCTCTTACATTTTATAATGAGGTTCTGAGCTCTAAGGAATCTTTTGATATCTTGGGGGTTGAGGTGTGGTGCTTTACAGATGATCCCTTGGTCAGTGACAGTGACAGTTTGAGCAGTGAACAGAGCCGGTATAGCTCCAGTAAATTCCAGGGAGGGAGCTTCTACATGAGGTGAGAGAGAGATGAGAGAGAGAGAGAATGAAGATGTGGAGATTGGGTAGTACCAAAACTCTGAGAGAGCGAGAGAGAATGATTGTGTGTTTGTATTCAGATTTTGAGAAATTATGGACTGGATTTCCTTCCATTATTGTTGTGAGATATCAGACTCTTTTGTAAGTGATCCCCGTGACGTCACTTTAGTAAAAAACTTGTCAAGTTTATCGTAATGTTGAGATGTTTATGTGAAAATAAAATGCTAACTTTTATAATTGCCTTATATATTGAGGGAAATTAAGAGGATTGTCTTAATTTAAAATGTTGTTTTCTATTTGATTTGGTCAAATTGCAGGAAATCTCAGTGTTTTGTGCTCTCCAATAAGAATAATACAATGTACGACAAAAGGAAATTTGTTCAATTCTTCTTCGACCTTCGTCTCTTTTCTTTTCAAGCAATATCTCAAGACTCAAACAATGTGGAAGTTCTATTCTTGTAAACCTATCTGTATCAGGTATACCTTCTGTAGAATTATCTGTATTTTACTCCCTGCCAATTTCACCCCTCCTTGCACCCCTTCTCACTCCCTTTGCACCCTTCTTTCTCTGGGGGTTGTATAATACACAAGCAGGGGGTGTGAGATAAGCAGATCGGGTTTCACAGATAAAGAGGAAAAACACGTACACAGGGCTAACAGACAAACAAACACACCGCTATTAAGTTAACACTAATTTAACACAGACACCTAAATACATCAATATTAAGTTAACATCAAGTTAACATCTAGCTACACACACACATACACCGCTTTTACTCTTGGTTTGAATACTGTACACTGAATATTGCGACGTATCATTACATGGGAACTGATACCATGTCGGGGAGTTACATGTTTATTGAACTCAATAGATCTGTCCTTCTCGGAGACTCCCTAGTCCCTACGGCAAATGAAAATACATCTTCTTTCTTCTTTTGATTTCTTCTTGTTTGTTTGGTCAAACAGAGATCTACCGACAAACTGACACACCGACACACTGTCAAATGTGTAAGCCAACTTAAGGGGGAACACACACACAAAGAGAAACCCACAGATCAGAAGAGCGTAGCGGTAGTTCATCAATAATTAGGTCATCTTCACACAACACGACACAACATAGTTGATGTCATGACATCAGACATGTGAAACTTTGTAAATATTCAGTTCAAACAAATCATACTTCAACTTGATTGAATGTTTCCGGTGGTTCAATTGTCATGTAACTAAAATTCCATGGTTCTTCATTCTTGAACAAAACAAGGGAGATTCTGATAAACCATGATATATCAAGACCGCGTCTGCCAGTGGGAATTAGGATTGGGTCGGGAAATGCAAACTGCAAGCTTTTATTTCATACCATCTGGACCCCCTTTTTTTCATTATTTTTCTTTTTCTATCTCGTGTAAATGCATACCGTGTATGTGATATTTCTGCTGCATACAGGGACAATGACAGTAAAATCCACGTCCTGTGAATAATAATATAAACATGCGAATCACATCATCTCTGGGACACTGCAGGAGCACACATTCACATCTGATAGAGGAAGGGTGAGAGAATGTGGTTACCATGGTGCTGTTGTAAAACACACTGCACAGCCCAGACAATGTAATAAAGTAGAAGAGTGTTACTACTGCTGACTGCAGTAGATAGTACTAATACTGCAGTGGATTGTAGGGTCCCAAAAACTGAAAATATAGTTTCTTCACTGTACTCTCCTAAGGTTTGGTAGTTTGGAAGTTTAAATCCAATATAAAACAGGTTGTGTAGCTAGTATTATAGTAAACAGTAGGTGTTTTTGTAGGACGTGTCCGGTGTCCGGTGTATAATGTGCTTCGGACATGTCTGTTACAGGAGAGACATGTGTAAAATGTCTGCCAAATCTGTGTAAGCAATTCTATCTCTCACTCACTCGCTTTCTCTCTCTCTCTCTCTCTCTCTCTCTCTCTCTCTCTCT
>AVPN01000204.1:38420-53296 GCA_000695325.1 Pleurobrachia bachei | reverse complement strand
CTCTCTCTCTCTCTCTCTCTCTCTCTCTCTCTCTCTCTCTCTCTCTCTCTCTCTCTCTCTCTCTCTCTGCCTCCCTTTCTCAGCAAAACTACACATTATAACCTCAATCTTCCACTTAGATCACTCAGGTTATATTTTGCACACGGAGGGGGGTTCAGAATGAGTGGGTAGAAGGAACCGTAGTGCCAAATGACAATATGCGGCAATCAAATTACATGACACCCTGTGTGCTCTGTGTTTGTTGTCGCTTTCCTCCTAGAACTTAGTATCACAGGGAGCCTGCATGAGAAGAGAATGTAATACCGAGCTACATGTAACATCAAGCTTTTACACTCAGGAACGAGAAAGGATTTTAGAAGACATTTCATGAGAGTTCAGTCCAAAATGATGTGAAAGTGAAACAAACCTTGCATTCCCTGTCTGTTGCTGCGGACCTCATCTGATCAAAGCAGAGTCTGACACCGTCAGACAGCTCATTCCCAAATCCTCTCATTCCTCATAAGTGTTTCTTCAGTCTGTGTAGGGCGAGAGTTATGCCAGTCAATATAAGTAAAACTTAGAGAGATTGTGTTCCTTCAGCTAATATTTGGGATTAGAGAAGTCCTGGCTACACAGTGTGTATTGCTCTAGACAAGGCAGTGCACCGCTCGTTCGACTATCTCCCCTGGCCTCTCTCACTCCTTACGCCCCGGGGTTAGAACAACTAGCCGCTATTTACTCAACGAACATTTCCACCGTTCTTGGCGCCCATCCAAACATTCTACAGGAGTTAGAAAGATAACACATGAGCCTAACATACCTAACATCTTATAAGTATAACCTTGGCCCAGTACATTAAATAGCTGATTAGACAGCTGTCAAGAAAACACCTGCTCCTATGACATAGCTCTTATTTCAAATAATGTCTTTCTCTCTTCACTGATTGTATTTACGTAGACGTCAAAAGGATCAGGTGATTCAATCTCAATTTCCAATCCACATCATACAGTCTGTTCAGGAAAGCGCGACAACAATGAGGGCTGCCATTGGCACTAGTCCATAAACTCGATGTACCGGCCCTCTCTCTCTCTCTCTCTCTCTCATTCTAAATCTCTCAATATTGACCGACTTTGCTTGCATGGATCGATCCCTTCCCACCATCTCCCACCTTATCGAGACTGAGGGGTTGTGTTGTAGGGCGCCGTGACACGGAGGTAGGGTTGTGTGCGCGGATCAACCTGCGCGCACGAATCTGGATCATTGCGCTGACAAGGGCCAGCGGTGTATCGCGCAGGCAAGGGCATGGGAAGGGCATCGTTGAGTTATTTCAAAAAAAGAAAACACCTGAATTTATTACCAGAATGTGAATGGAATGGTAAAGGATAAATAAAAAGAATCTAAACCCTCCTCCCGTTAATAATGAACATCTGAATAGAAAAAGACTACCATACAGAAATTTCATTCTCGATTTCATTTTGATTTCTGCAGTTCACAAACAAATAGTCCATCTCCTAAACAATCAGCAGGCTCAAAGGGCACACACTCCGAGTGAATATCTCTGGTCACCCATCGGATCGGCTACAGTCCACATATTTCGCACTGGGTCATACCTCTCGAGTGAGGCTAGTCTGTGACCACCATCAAACCCTCCCGCCACGAACATACTCTGTCCCAATACTGCTGCACCGCATCCATACCTGAGGGGGCAGTTTAGTGGGAGTTTAGTATTATAAAAGTGGGGCTTGAATTTGGGAGACCGAACGAATAAGACCGGTCACTCTTGGTCCAATTATAAATGTGACAATAATTGTGGAATGAGTAGTGAGTACCGTCGTCCGTCAACTGTGGAATTTAGAGTATGTATGCCGTATTATTATATGGTAACAACAATAAATGTTTGCACTGTACCGTGATGAGAGAAGGGGGCTCATAGGTGTCCATGAGTTGTTTCTCGGATCATAACATTCCACTGAGTCAAGGAGCGTCATTAGAATCTGACCACCCGGTACATAGATACACCCATTCAAAGTCACCGCCGCTGTTAGAGACCTAGGGGAGAGTAGATCAAAGAATAATAATCATTTGACACGCTGATACTGCCCTAAAAGATTTCGCGAAGGACAGTGACAACCAATGGCAATACAATTAGCTCCTGAGAGAGTGGAGATGTGAATTGTGATGTTCCCCTTACCGTTTTTTCCTCATGGCTGCTACCTGGCACCATTTTCCCGCTCTCGGATCATACCTCTCCACCGTATTTAGATCTGAAATTACAATTATTTAGCGGGGTTGGGAGTTATTAAAGAGTTGGGGATGAGGGGTAGGATGTGAATCACATTGTGACGATTTGAAAGGGGGCAAGTTTCTCACTGACAGTTAAGTAATCAATTCAAGAAATTGTACTTTGAATATAATTATCCAATTCCATTCCTAAAAGAGCCAGCTGATTGAATACAATTGATCTCCCAGTAATTGTATCCTGTTCTACCTTTCCAAATTGATTCAATGTGCCGTTGACCTCATTAACTAATAACCATTGAAAAGTGATATTACCTCATTAATTGGCAATTAACAGTTGCTTACTTCACACCGATAAACGATCACGATCAGATCTGGAGATAAAGATCTAGAGAAGGATGATCCTAGAAGGTTGAGGGGAAAGGAGAAGGACTCTAAAGGGTTGAGTGGGGAAGAAAAAGAGAATATAGGAAAGTTGGGGAAAGGTCATGAAGGCAATTATAATTGTAGAGGGGGGTATCGAGAAGAGTGGGAAGTGGACAGCTCTGTGATATAACTTGTACCTGCACGTGGACCCACCAAGTAGCTTCAATTGCTCAGTAGTACACACCCAGTGATGTGATCTAAACTATTTATATCCCTCTCTTTTCTCTTTCTATCTCTCTCTCAGTCTACCACTTAAACGTGTTCCGCGTCTCCTTTCATTTGTTTCGAGTTATAAGTTGATGCCATGGCATACCACTCAAGACAACATCGGGTGCAGCTATTGATATGAAATATCACCTACCCCACACCTACTAGTAGTAATCTAGTAAAACTGTAACAGTGTTACAGGTAAAGGATAAATAAAAAGAATCTAAACCCTCCTCCCGCTTAAATGAATTTCTGAATAGAAAAAAAAACTACCACGCAGCAATTTCATTCTCGATTTCTCTTTTTGATTTCTGCAGATCACATACAAATAGTCCATCTGTCTACTAAACAACCAGCAGCCTCAGAGAGCACAAACTCCGAGTGAATATCTCTGGTCACCCATCGGATCGACTACAGTCCACACATTTCGCACTGGGTCATACCTCTCGAGTGAGGCTAGTCTGTGACCACCATCAAACCCTCCCGCCACGAACATACTCTGTCCCAATACTGCTGCACCGCATCCATACCTGAGGGGGCAGTTTAGTGGGAGTTTAGTATTATAAAAGTGGGGCTTGAATTTGGGAGACCGAACGAATAAGACCGGTCACTCTTGGTCCAATTATAAATGTGACAATAATTGTGGAATGAGTAGTGAGTACCGTCGTCCGTCAACTGTGGAATTTAGAGTATGTATGCCGTATTATTATATGGTAACAACAATAAATGTTTGCACTGTACCGTGATGAGAGAAGGGGGCTCATAGGTGTCCATGAGTTGTTTCTCGGATCATAACATTCCACTGAGTCAAGGAGCGTCATTAGAATCTGACCACCCGGTACATAGATACACCCATTCAAAGTCACCGCCGCTGTTAGAGACCTAGGGGAGAGTAGATCAAAGAATAATAATCATTTGACACGCTGATACTGCCCTAAAAGATTTCGCGAAGGACAGTGACAACCAATGGCAATACAATTAGCTCCTGAGAGAGTGGAGATGTGAATTGTGATGTTCCCCTTACCGTTTTTTCCTCATGGCTGCTACCTGGCACCATTTTCCCGCTCTCGGATCATACCTCTCCACCGTATTTAGATCTGAAATTACAATTATTTAGCGGGGTTGGGAGTTATTAAAGAGTTGGGGATGAGGGGTAGGATGTGAATCACATTGTGACGATTTGAAAGGGGGCAAGTTTCTCACTGACAGTTAAGTAATCAATTCAAGAAATTGTACTTTGAATATAATTATCCAATTCCATTCCTAAAAGAGCCAGCTGATTGAATACAATTGATCTCCCAGTAATTGTATCCTGTTCTACCTTTCCAAATTGATTCAATGTGCCGTTGACCTCATTAACTAATAACCATTGAGAATTGATTAAATTGCCTCATTAATTGGCAATTAACAAT
Source organism: Pleurobrachia bachei (assembly GCA_000695325.1). NCBI lineage: Eukaryota > Metazoa > Ctenophora > Tentaculata > Cydippida > Pleurobrachiidae > Pleurobrachia > Pleurobrachia bachei. Next base: position 49,034 of record AVPN01000204.1, on the reverse strand, counting down.
TGCTTACTTCACACCGATAAACGATCACGATCAGATCTGGAGATAAAGATCTAGAGAAGGATGATCCTAGAAGGTTGAGGGGAAAGGAGAAGGACTCTAAAGGGTTGAGTGGGGAAGAAAAAGAGAATATAGGAAAGTTGGGGAAAGGTCATGAAGGCAATTATAATTGTAGAGGGGGGTATCGAGAAGAGTGGGAAGTGGACAGCTCTGTGATATAACTTGTACCTGCACGTGGACCCACCAAGTAGCTTCAATTGCTCAGTAGTACACACCCAGTGATGTGATCTAAACTATTTATATCCCTCTCTTTTCTCTTTCTATCTCTCTCTCAGTCTACCACTTAAACGTGTTCCGCGTCTCCTTTCATTTGTTTCGAGTTATAAGTTGATGCCATGGCATACCACTCAAGACAACATCGGGTGCAGCTATTGATATGAAATATCACCTACCCCACACCTACTAGTAGTAATCTAGTAAAACTGTAACAGTGTTACAGTCTGTAACACCTAGTTGTCACCATGGTGTCACTGTCATGGGTGATATGGTTGGTGGTGTTGGCGGCTCTCCAGACCCATGCACAGACAAGGGATTACCGCATTAAACGGACATACAAAATAGGTATAACTATTATATATGACGATGGCATCAGAGCGATCTAACTAAATTCATTTTGAAGCTGTCATGCCCATGGTAAATGATGTTACCCTATTGAGCGCTTTTCTAAACGCTCTCATACACATTTCAGCGCTTATTAATGATATCCTACCCTATTTCAGCGCTTCTAAATGATATCCTACATACATTTCAGCTCTTCTAAACAGCTACATGAACGAACACCCGGTGCAGGAAATGTCAGAGATCGCCCTATCTGAAGTTAACGAAGATAACCCCCACTTCTCCCTCTCTGTCATCTACCAGTCTTATGGATTCTCAACAACCCGAATATTCGAGGCAGTGTGCTCAGTGTTGGATCAGGGTGTGGTGGGTATCATCGCGTCAGGGGCCAGCACCAATGTTAAGGTAGGTGTTAGTGTCACTACTGTTAGCTGAGCTACCCCTGTTTTAGTAAGCAGTAGGAACCAACTGACACAAGTAAACAACCAATCAGAAGTCGTCACGTGACTGGTTATCAGCCAATCAGGGACCAGTATTTCCTGATGCAGTGTTAACTGTTAGTGTCACTCCTGCTAGCTGAGTTACCCCTGTTGTTTAGTGTCACTCCTGTTTCCCACTACCCGTGTACTTCAAATTAGAACCTGTTGAAATTGATCGTACCTATAATTGGAAATGCAGGCCTCAAACTTTTGATATGAGCTTCATGTTGTTCATACTCAGACTTGGAGGACACACAAGAAGCTGAAGGTCTCAACGATTGAATTCTAATTTTAAAGCAGTGAATATATGTCAAATATTGCACTTGAATGAATATGATTATTATATTCTCCAAATAACATACAAATTCAGACAAAACTGACAGACAGCTGCATACTTGTATTAAAAGTATGCAGCTATCTGTCAGTTACAAGTTGTACGCTGTAGTCCCGCTAAGTAGTACCTGATTTTATGTGGAATCAGCTTTGGATCAGTGGTTAAATCTATTGCTGTCAAATTTGGAGGAGAGTTTGACGAAATGTCTGAGAACTTCTCATTGAGATTTAACCTGTCAGCTGTAGAGGGGGGGGGCAGAGATCGCCCTATCTGAAGTTAACGAAGATAACCCCCACTTCTCCCTCTCTGTCATCTACCAGTCTTATGGATTCTCAACAACCCGAATATTCGAGGCAGTGTGCTCAGTGTTGGATCAGGGTGTGGTGGGTATCATCGCGTCAGGGGCCAGCACCAATGTTAAGGTAGGTGTTAGTGTCACTACTGTTAGCTGAGCTACCCCTGTTTTAGTAAGCAGTAGGAACCAACTGACACAAGTAAACAACCAATCAGAAGTCGTCACGTGACTGGTTATCAGCCAATCAGGGACCAGTATTTCCTGATGCAGTGTTAACTGTTAGTGTCACTCCTGCTAGCTGAGTTACCCCTGTTGTTTAGTGTCACTCCTGTTTCCCACTACCCGTGTACTTCAAATTAGAACCTGTTGAAATTGATCGTACCTATAATTGGAAATGCAGGCCTCAAACTTTTGATATGAGCTTCATGTTGTTCATACTCAGACTTGGAGGACACACAAGAAGCTGAAGGTCTCAACGATTGAATTCTAATTTTAAAGCAGTGAATATATGTCAAATATTGCACTTGAATGAATATGATTATTATATTCTCCAAATAACATACAAATTCAGACAAAACTGACAGACAGCTGCATACTTGTATTAAAAGTATGCAGCTATCTGTCAGTTACAAGTTGTACGCTGTAGTCCCGCTAAGTAGTACCTGATTTTATGTGGAATCAGCTTTGGATCAGTGGTTAAATCTATTGCTGTCAAATTTGGAGGAGAGTTTGACGAAATGTCTGAGAACTTCTCATTGAGATTTAACCTGTCAGCTGTAGAGGGGGGGGGGAGAGTATAGTCTGTCGAATATGAATATTTTAGAATATGATTTAATACTTGACTTGGTAACTTACTCAACAAGTAACGGTTAAATTCCCACATACAGCATGAGAGCTAATGAGCGAGAGACTGAGAGAGTGATGTTAGGGTATGGAAGAATTTTGAAAGGCACAGCTAAACTGCTTTTATAGGCTTTTTTTTAATTTTCCGTCCCTTTAGTGATGATCATCTATAAAACTACCCTTATAACACCTCTAGAGCTAGTTGCCAGGTTCTGCCTACAGATCGCGCGCTCCGCGTGATCTTTTTTTAAAAAAAAAAGGTTTGAACAAAACAAAGAGCTAGGTAGCTTAGTATAGTCAGTGGTCACTGTTGTGTGAAATTTTCACCTGCACTAATATAAAAAAGCTCGTCTAGAGAGATAGATGCATAGCAGTTGGTGTCATTTTATGCAGTTAGTTTTTCACGGTGCCCGATCCTTTTATTTTACATGCTTTAGAGAGAAGATCACCAACCTTTGTTTCAGCAATTAGTCTTGGATCCAGAGGGTTGATCTATAGCTTGGTGAGGAGAATAAAGACCTTCTATCGGCTCAAGTTCTTTCGGCTCAAGTCCTATTGACGATAGACTGCGTTTTTCCACATGTCCCTAATCGAACAACAAAGAATTACAATCACACAAAGCTTGCTCACGGGGATGAGAGAAGAGCGTTATATCGTCCCATTAGCAGTATAAAAGTAGCTCCAAAGCTAGTTGAATTTACCGGAACGATCGAAGCCATGTTCACTCAACTACTGACTACTACTACAGCAGCACTTCTTCTCCTCGGAGGACAAGCCCACGCAGAACGGATAACTAACGCAACACTGATTAACTCAGAGGATCAAAGTACTGGAGTCTGGTGGGGAACTCTGGTGGTGACCGTCCAAGGAGATGATGGAACAATCACAACAGGAATGGTCTGTGACGATTACATGACTAACACCACTGCCGACTTCCTCTGCCGAGCGGCTGGATTCCATAGGATGAAGCAGTGGTCTGGAATCCACGGCTCCCCTTCCAAGTACACATTGTCTGAATCCAGTTGGAACACACTATTTCACAGCAGGTTTGCTTTGGATGACTTGCAGTGCGGCCCTGATTCCCGAAGCCTTGACGACTGTACCCACGTCGAGCCCGTTGGCGGCAACAACTGTCATTACAATGAAGGAGTGGTGCTCAAATGCAGTATGGAAGGGGAAATTGATTTAGACGGCATGGATGTTAAGTTGCAGAAAGGTAATGGTGCCGAAATGTCTGCTTACGGTACTGTAATGCTTCATGGCACCCAGGGCAGAGGTCTAGTTTGTGCTGACGGAGTGGACGCAAGGACTGTGGATTTGCTCTGTCAAGAGGCTGGATACGACCACATGGTGAACTACAACGCCGCCAAGAATGTTAACAGCAGTAGCAGGCTCGATTGTGATACAATGCGAGACCGGGACATATCCGTAATCGCGGAAAATCTCGACTGTACCTCCAACTCGACAGAACTCGGAGATTGTTCTGCGGTCTATTCCAGTGGGGATTGTAGCCCTGACGATGCTATGTGGCTGTCCTGCGCCGATGATAGCGGTCCAGAGTGGGAGGTGGCTAACCTGACGCTGGCTTACAACAAGGCAGGAAATAATGATATGAGGGATATGAGCGAGGGTGGTCGATATGGTACTGTCGTGGCGTTACTTGAAAACTGGAGAACGGGAGAATTTAGGACTGGATTAATCCCCTACACTTCCAACGGCTATACACGATCCACCATATGCTACAACACTGGGCACGACAACAGGTATCCAATCGCCCGGAGAACTGGCCAGATCATGGAAAACTCGAACACCAAGTTAACATGTGGGTTTATCCTCGAGAATGCGGTGGAGTTTGTTCTCTCTTCCCTCTGGTGCCCCGGTTCTGAGAACTTCTCATTGAGATTTAACCTGTCAGCTGTAGAGGGGGGGGGGAGAGTATAGTCTGTCGAATATGAATATTTTAGAATATGATTTAATACTTGACTTGGTAACTTACTCAACAAGTAACGGTTAAATTCCCACATACAGCATGAGAGCTAATGAGCGAGAGACTGAGAGAGTGATGTTAGGGTATGGAAGAATTTTGAAAGGCACAGCTAAACTGCTTTTATAGGCTTTTTTTTAATTTTCCGTCCCTTTAGTGATGATCATCTATAAAACTACCCTTATAACACCTCTAGAGCTAGTTGCCAGGTTCTGCCTACAGATCGCGCGCTCCGCGTGATCTTTTTTTAAAAAAAAAAGGTTTGAACAAAACAAAGAGCTAGGTAGCTTAGTATAGTCAGTGGTCACTGTTGTGTGAAATTTTCACCTGCACTAATATAAAAAAGCTCGTCTAGAGAGATAGATGCATAGCAGTTGGTGTCATTTTATGCAGTTAGTTTTTCACGGTGCCCGATCCTTTTATTTTACATGCTTTAGAGAGAAGATCACCAACCTTTGTTTCAGCAATTAGTCTTGGATCCAGAGGGTTGATCTATAGCTTGGTGAGGAGAATAAAGACCTTCTATCGGCTCAAGTTCTTTCGGCTCAAGTCCTATTGACGATAGACTGCGTTTTTCCACATGTCCCTAATCGAACAACAAAGAATTACAATCACACAAAGCTTGCTCACGGGGATGAGAGAAGGGAGTTTTATCGTCCCATCAGCAGTATAAAAGTAGCTCCAAAGCTAGTTGAATTTACCGGAACGATCGAAGCCATGTTCACTCAACTACTGACTACTACTACAGCAGCACTTCTTCTCCTCGGAGGACAAGCCCACGCAGAACGGATAACTAACGCAACACTGATTAACTCAGAGGATCAAAGTACTGGAGTCTGGTGGGGAACTCTGGTGGTGACCGTCCAAGGAGATGATGGAACAATCACAACAGGAATGGTCTGTGACGATTACATGACTAACACCACTGCCGACTTCCTCTGCCGAGCGGCTGGATTCCATAGGATGAAGCAGTGGTCTGGAATCCACGGCTCCCCTTCCAAGTACACATTGTCTGAATCCAGTTGGAACACACTATTTCACAGCAGGTTTGCTTTGGATGACTTGCAGTGCGGCCCTGATTCCCGAAGCCTTGACGACTGTACCCACGTCGAGCCCGTTGGCGGCAACAACTGTCATTACAATGAAGGAGTGGTGCTCAAATGCAGTATGGAAGGGGAAATTGATTTAGACGGCATGGATGTTAAGTTGCAGAAAGGTAATGGTGCCGAAATGTCTGCTTACGGTACTGTAATGCTTCATGGCACCCAGGGCAGAGGTCTAGTTTGTGCTGACGGAGTGGACGCAAGGACTGTGGATTTGCTCTGTCAAGAGGCTGGATACGACCACATGGTGAACTACAACGCCGCCAAGAATGTTAACAGCAGTAGCAGGCTCGATTGTGATACAATGCGAGACCGGGACATATCCGTAATCGCGGAAAATCTCGACTGTACCTCCAACTCGACAGAACTCGGAGATTGTTCTGCGGTCTATTCCAGTGGGGATTGTAGCCCTGACGATGCTATGTGGCTGTCCTGCGCCGATGATAGCGGTCCAGAGTGGGAGGTGGCTAACCTGACGCTGGCTTACAACAAGGCAGGAAATAATGATATGAGGGATATGAGCGAGGGTGGTCGATATGGTACTGTCGTGGCGTTACTTGAAAACTGGAGAACGGGAGAATTTAGGACTGGATTAATCCCCTACACTTCCAACGGCTATACACGATCCACCATATGCTACAACACTGGGCACGACAACAGGTATCCAATCGCCCAGAGAACTGGCCAGATCATGGAAAACTCGAACACCAAGTTAACATGTGGGTATATCCTCGAGAATGCGGTGGAGTTTGTCCTCTCTTCCTTCTGGTGCCCTGGATACAACAAAGAGCTCTCCGAGTGTAGGTTCACACTGGCAGATGATGCCCATTCTCGCGGGAAAGATGATGCCCATTCTCCCGGAAAAGATAATGCTATGTGGCTAAGCTGCTAGACGGTGGAGTGGCTGAACTGCTAGAAGGTGGAGTGGAACTATATTGAAACAGTTCAGCCCTAACCTCTTCGTAGAAGAACGCGAAGAATACATAGTGGATAGTAACTTTAGAGCAAAAATCCTAATAGTAGATATGATTTAATTGCAAAATGTGAAAATGTTTAGCGATCTAAACAAAAAATTAAATGTGTTTTCCTTCGTTGGGGTAACTCAATTCAGTTCACTGATAAGCAAAGGGGTCTGGGGTAATCATGTGTCGTATCATCACTAAAATATTCATCACTGAGCTCAGATAGGGCTGTTAGAGTATTCCCTGAGTCAACAAACAAAACCCTCTCACATCTGTATCCCCGGCGAGGCCGCACGGCACAACCACATTCACTTCAATCATTGAGCCTTGAGGGCTGCTAGTTCTGTATGGTAAAAACCCCTCCCTCCCTGTTGAATCTACCCGACAGGCTGCATTGCGGTATTAAAGGGCCTGCAAGATAGGGTAACTTCGCTATGAATCCTCCTCAAAAACCCCTCCCCCTTGGCGCCAGGTGTCTATGTCACCCCCCTGTTCAGGTGATAGCTGAGATAGCTACAAGTTTCAACATCCCCCCGTTCAGGTGATAGCTGAGATAGCAACAAGTTTCAACATTCCCGTGATAAGTCCCTCCGCCACCAACCCCTACATCCTGCAGAGTGATGCCACTGAGTTCCTAATGAACATGATGCCTAGTGATTTTAAACAGTGTGAGGCCATCTTCGAGTTACTCAGGTAGGCAGAGTTCCTAGTGAACATGATGCCTAGTGATTTTAAGCAGTGTGAAGCCATCTTCGAGTTACTCAGTTATAGGGTTGCCAGGTTCTGCAAAAAAAAGGTTTGAACATAACAAGTATAGGGTGACTTTATGATTGAGGAAAGGGAATGGTTGTTGCTGTGAGCGCTGCACCCTTCTTTTTCTCGATATCAGATCAGTGACACATGCAGCCACTGATCATCTCAAACCTCCCTTGTCTCACAAGTATTTTAATCCCTTCTCCTGTCAATGTCTGGCCCCACAATAACTTGCACTCCTTGCAACACGTTGAACTTCGCCTGTGAGCTGAAACTCTTAGTCGAGACTCATGTAACGCGCCGATAGAAGCAAGCTGAGCCAGACAACTAATATGGCCGTCCCTTATATTATTTCAGAGAACTCTGTTGACAGGGGGGCGTGTCTCGTTATAATGTTTGTTGCTCTCCCCAAAACCACTTGTTCAATCAACACAAGGACTATAAAACCACACTCATCCTCCTAGGTACCACAATTGGAAAGGATTCTCCATCCTGACCTCAGACGATGACTATGGTATTAACGGGATGCTGCGTCTCCAAGCGCTGGCAATCACCCATGACTACCGTGTCCATAGCAACCAACAATTCACTGCCCCGGACGGTCACAACGACCACGGACAACTTGATATCAGCGAAGAGCTAGATATCATCAAATCCTCCCTCTCCCGGATAGTGGTGTTGATATGTGATGGGTGGTACAGTGGACCGATCTTAGAACAAGCCTTCAAGTACGGTTTAATGGGAGGGGAGTACGCTTGGATAATAACGGATGCAATAACCACACAACCGACAGTGTTAAAGGGGGAGTTTGGGGTGATACCTCTGTACCTGAACGGGTTGTTGGGTACACGGCCCACTGTGGATATGGCAAGGGATCAGTACAAGGCGCTGTACATGAAATGGGGCACTCTGTACCCTGCCAAACAGGATAGATTAGATGGGTATGTGCTCACTATATACGATACGATCAAGGTGTTTGCTAAAGGTCTGGAGAGTCTGATGGAGGGCACTGATCCCGGGACAGGTCTGCTGTTGGACCCACTAGTTCCTGGGAGGTTCTCCTGCAGGGATAAGGAGGAAAAGTGGGAGGGAGGGAGACGGTTCCTGGATGCCCTTCTGAAGGTTGAGCTACTGGGAGGAGTTACCGGGCACATTCAATTCACGGAGGAACGCTGGCCGAGGAACATTATATACGACATCATGAACTTACAGAATCAGAACTTTGTAAGGGTCGGGAGGTGGGAGAATGTCAATAAACGTCTTCTAATCCCCTACAAACCAATATATTTTGAGCATTCTGATACACCCCCTCCTGCCTCACCCCGTACTCTTCAAGGGATGCACTTTGTATGTGGGATCCTCCCCTCGGCTCCCTTTATCTTTGAAGCGTTGGGGTCGTGTGAGGGAAACAAGTGTTACCGGGGCTACATGATCGATCTGATGCAGCAACTCTCTGCAGACCTGAATTTCACCTATGTGTTCACCCAGCCACCTGATAAACAGTGGGGTAGTAAGAGCTCTAGGGGCACCTGGACGGGTTTAGTGAGACAACTGAAGGAGAAAGAGATCGATATAGCAGCAGTCCCCCTATCAGTCAACTACGAACGGAAACACGTTATCGATTTCTCCTTCCCATTTATGGATGCCAGTATTAGTGCGGTTGTGAGGGGTAGTACAGCCACAAGTAACCGTTTCTTTTTTCTCCTCCCCTTTGAGAACAGAGTTTGGTACTCCGTCCTGATCATGAATGTGATTGTCACCCTCCTGTTCTACACAACAAACAGAATGAGTCCCTATGGACATAATGCCAGTTTTGCAAATGCCGTCCTCTCGTGTCCGTGTAAGGAGTGTGTTAAGAGGAAGGGGGTAATGGAGAGGAGGGGAGTTGTGGGGATAGGCAGGAGGAAACAGCAGGTGTGTAATGTATTGCTTGACTATTCTTGAGTCTGATCGTGATAAATTAACAATAAATCCCAGCGAGTCTTCATTTGTCCAATAAACATATGAACTGTTAACAGGTGTGCCTGTTAGAGAGGATAATTGGGCAGGATAAGGGGAGTGGAACGAATCTTTACAACTCAGCCTGGATTGTCAGTACTGGACTGTTCGGGAAGACTCGCGGAGAAAGTCCTGAATGCCTCTCCGCAAGGTATATTATCTTAAGCTTAGTTATAGTGGGTAGTCAGTAGCATAGTCTCCCTAGACCCTTGCCCAAAACCCATCTCTACCTTCACGACCCATTTCAAATTGACACCTACTGCAGTGTTGTCCTAATCCCCCAATCAGACTAACAATCTCCCCCAGGTTCATCCTATGTTCCTGGTGGTTCTTCATGATGATAGTTCTCTCTCTCTCTCTCTCCCTAGTTAAAGTAACAATCTCTCTCTCTCCCTCTCAACTAGTTAAAGTAACAATCTCTCCCTAGTTAAAGTAACAATCTCTCCATAGTTAAAGTAACAATCTCTCCCCCAGTTAAAGTAACAATCTCTCCTACTCTCTCCTTAGTTAAAGTAACAATCTCTCCTACTCTCCCCTAGTTAAAGTAACAATCTCTCTCCCTCTCTCTCTACTAGTTAAAGTAACAATCTCTCTCCCAGGTTCATCCTATGTTCCTGGTGGTTCTTCATGATGATAGTACTCTCTACTAGTTAATGTAACAATCTCTCTACTAGTTAAAGTAACAATCTCTCCCTCTCCCCTAGTTAAAGTAACAATCTCTCCCCTAGTTAAAGTAACAATCTCTCTCCCAGATTCATCCTATGTTCCTGGTGGTTCTTCATGATGATAGTTCTCTCCATGTATACCGCTAACCTGGCAGCTTCCCTCACCGTAAACAACATGAAAGTGGGCATCAAGAGCGTCAGTGACCTGCTAGCACAGGTAGTTATATGATCCATGGGGTGGGGGTGGTAGATAAAATTACCCCTCCGTATATACAATATGATGACAGGGGTGACTTCGTAACCAACAGGGGATCATGGGTGGTAGTTGAACTGTCCAAAGGCTGCCTGAGAGAGTCTGAACAAGGTGGTAGATGCCCTGAGCTGCACCGCCTTCCTCGTTTTTCCTATCTGACAACAGTTGCCTCTCTCTTTTCGAGCGCATGATAACTTTTCTGCAGAGGCCACTCAGAATGAGATACCGGCCGATAAAAATTAAAATCTGCGTACGTGCTAAAAAAGCAGGTCTCTTTCTCTCTTGGCCTCCCAATGGCCTGATCAGGTGCTTATCTCCCACTCGGGGGGG
>AVPN01000203.1:39194-63542 GCA_000695325.1 Pleurobrachia bachei | reverse complement strand
GGGAACCACATGTTTGGTGACAAGTCACAACTTTATTAGGGATCCCTATCTCGCCAGCAGTTGACTCAACAAGCCTGCTGCAGCAGGGTTTGCCAAGGCCTGCATCATCACGATTGAAATCCCAATCGTCTCCACTCTCCAATCGAAATCAGACGTCGCGAGAAAACTTACTTTCCGACTTAGCGATGGATTTGTTGTTAGATAAGAATGGATAAAGTCAGTTTAATAGAAAAGTAGTTAGTAGATCATACAACATTTACTTTCACAGAAAGCTAAAATGTATATTGTACTCCGCACAGCAGATAACAAAATACTACTTCCAATTTATACAATTTGATGGACGCTAAACATTTATCTGTTTATTTCTTTAGCACGCATCCGAACCCTCAACGACGAGGCCAAGACCGACGAGGTTGATATCCCCGATGTTAGCGAAGGTCATGGTGATCTTAGTACCCACGGCTCCACTGGCACAATCCAACTTCATTGCAGATGTCTTGCCGTTCATCGTGAGACTGGCACACGTCTTGGAACCATTCTTGATCTGAGGTGAGAGAATTTGGTTTTAATGTCTCCCGTTATAGTGACTGCAGGAGGGGTAGTTCAGGTTTGTGGTGATATTTTCTGCAGGGTTTTTAATACTTACAACAACTTTGCCGGTATTCTTGGAGCAGCAGTTGGCCTTGTTGGAGATCTCCATCCTGTGGACCTTGAAGCAGTACTTGAGGTCGATGGAAAGAACCTTGCCCTTCTTTGTCACCTTACAGGCTCCGTCACAGACATACTTCTTAGGGTATGCGATGTATCCTGAGATTAAGGGTTAATACATACTTGCATAGTTTAGTTGATTCTCATAACATTGGTTGGAAAATGATTCGACTGGTAATTTAAATGTGGTCACCTACCCTTTCCAGAAGAGACCTGGTCGGACCCATGGATGGTGTATGTTTTGGTCTTGGTAGTGTACATGATTCCAGAACACTTGGGGTTAGCCAAACAGGCCTTGGCAGCCAAGGGTAGTGTCTTGTAGGTCTTCTTCTTCTCAAGTTTGCTACCCAGTTTATATCCGGGGCGGGGGTTCCACATTCCACCGGCAACAGGCAGAGCAACCTTTGTGAAGTCAACCTTGGAAGCTGAAACACAGAATATTAGTGACATGACGAAACTAATTGATGTGTTAACATCAAGTCTCAATTTGACCATATCAAATATATCAACTAGTTAATAAATTCATTTCTAGTTCTAATTCCTAATGTCACTTACTTCCATATGTCCAGGCCTTGTCATTTTCAGCCTCGGTGACCTTGGTGCCACTTCTCAAATGGTACTTCTTGTTAGTGTAGTGTACAGAGTTACAGATGGGGTTACGCACACACCAGTACATCGCCTTGTCCTTAGAGGAGTAACTAGTGGTTCCGAATCCAATGTCTCCGCTGGTCTTGTAACCGTCCTTGTAGTACCAGACAGTGTCTATAAGTGGGGTTAAAAATAGTTGTTAGAAATTGACTAAATTGATTAAACTTTCTACTTCCACCCATCCCCTCTCGCCATATTTCCCCCTCCCTGCTAAACTCCCCCAGTTCCCTATCCTTCTCTAAACTTACTGTCATATGTGAAGGAAGGAGTGTAGGAGGATCCCTTGACCCAGGCCTCTCCTCCTGACTTTACACATATCGATAGTGGCCATCGGACCATTATGAAAGGAGGGTGGAACAAGTGTCCCTTACACTTGGCGTTCTTAGAACACGCAATCATGGCCTTCTTCTTGGTCTTCAGGGCGGTCTTTCCTTGTCCAGTGATAACCATATCGGACATATGGGGCCACAGTTTCAGATGGTAGGCAGTCACGGTGCTTCCCTTGAGATACGCCTGCATTCCCTTCTTCGTTACAACGGTACTGGTCTTGCCCAGTCTGTACTTGTTTTTACCGGTCTTGGTGAATCCAGTACATCCAGTCTTCTTAGCGCAGGCCTCCATGGCCTTACCGAGGCTGGTGTAGGTGGTTGAGTCAAGATAATCTCCCTTGATCTTAGTACCAGATGCCTTGGATTCGAAGATGTAGCTGTTGTTAACGACAGATTTACCTCCCTTGCTGTAGGCCTTGTCCTTGCCTCCTCCGAGGTACACCTTACTATCAGTGGAAGTATAGTACTTCTTCTTCTTGCCAAAGTAACTGCATCCCTTGCACTTGGCACTCTTGTTACAGGCAGCCAGGCACTTGTTAAGGGTAGCGTAGGCGGTCTTTCCAAACTTGGTGGGCTCGTGCATGAAGGGTCCCTTGACTGAGTAGGAGTATCCACCGTACATAGTGGTGTACTCCACATTCACAACCTTTCTGCGGGAGAGAGGAGGAGAGAGTTAGTTACCAAATTATATGGGGGGGGAGAGTTAGTAACCAAATTATATGAGGGAGTAAACAACCCAGCCGTACAATTTACGTAATGCACGTGCTTCGAGCTCCTATGCCCAGTGCCTCTTATTTCTCTGATTTACGTATCTAATGTACGTACCACAACGTTGCCGGAGTTCTTGGAGCAGCACTTGTGCTTGTTGGAGATCTCGATAGAGGTGACAGTGAAACAATACTTCATGTCGATGGTGACAACCTTACTCTTCTTGGACGCAGAGCAGTTTCCGTCACAGGGGTACTTTCGAGGATAGGCAATGTATCCTGATCATGGGGGAGGGAGTGGGGTTAGTACTTGCGAGGATAGGAGTGGGGAAATGGGCTTACAGTTTATTTTAGTTGTATACGGCTTGTGGGATTTGAACATAATGATGACGTACCGGTAGTCTTGATGGGGGTCTTGCCCTTACAGATCTGGTATTTCTTGGTCTTGGTGATATAGTGGACACCATTACAAGCAGAGTTCTTCATACAAGCCTTGGTGGCCTTGGGAAGGGTCGAGTAGGTGGTCTTGCCAATGGGGTTCTTCAGTTTGTAACCGGGACGGGGGTTCCACAGGCCGGTAGTAATGGGTAGGTAGACCTTGGTGAAGTCAACAGTGGACTCTGAGAAAGAGGGGGTTGATATATTGGATGTGTCATAAAACGTGCTACAGTTCTCAAATCAGGTGGGCGAACAAAATGGAACATTTAACACTTACTTCCGTACACCCAGGCATTGTCTCCCTCCTTCCAGGTGACCTTCTTTCCAGTCCTCAGGTGGTACTTCTTGCCGGTGTAGTGGACAGAGTTACAAATGGGGTTCCTGGCACACTTGTACATGGCCTTGTTCCTGGTGGTGTAGCTGGTGGTTCCGAATCCAATGGCACCGGTCGTCTTGTAACCCTCCTTGTAGTACCAGACAGTGCCTGAAAGGGGGGAGGGTGTTAGATAGTGATGTTACAAAGAGAGTTCTCTCAATCAGTCAAATCGTAGCATTTATATCCGATTCATCACTCGTCCTCTATCTTACGCATCACTCTCCCTCCTCTTATCTCTCAACTTACTGTCGTAGGTGAAGTAGGGAGTGTAGTCAGTTCCGAGCATCCAGCACTTGTTTCCTGAGCTGGGTGTCAGGGAGGTACCCTGGGCAGTGTAATACTTCTTGCTGACATAGTTCACGCCAGTACACTTGGAGCTCTTAGTACAGGCAACCATGGCCTTCTTGTAGGTCTTGTAGCTGGTCTTCTGCTGGCTGGTCAGCACCATACCGGGGATGAGAGTCCAGATCTTGAGCCGGTAGGCGACAACCTTGCTACCACGGAAGTAAGGCTTCATGCCAGTCTTCTCCTCAGCGGTGTCCTTCTTACCCAGTCTGTACTTCTTGGTGGCGGTCTTGGTTACACCAGTACATCCAGTCTTCTTGGCACAAGCAGCCATGGCCTTGGCAAGGGTGGTGTGAGTGGTGGAGTCGAGATAATCTCCGGTGATCTTGTGACCGTCATCCTCAGTAGACCACACATATCCGTCCTTGACAATAGCCTTACCACGCTTGGTGTAGGCACGGTCGTTACCCTCACCCAGATAGAACACCTTGGTGGTGGAGGTGTAGTACTTCTTCTTGGACTCCTTGTAGGAGCATCCCTTGCACTTGGTACTCTTGTTACAGGCAGTCAGACACTTCTTCTTGGTAGCGTAAGCGGTCTTGCCCAGCTTAGAGTGGATGAAGGGCCCGTCAACCTTGTAGAAGTAGGTGTAGTAGATGGAGTACTCGACCTTGGTCATCTTTTTGTGATTCCTCACAAAGGCGGTGTAGTCGGAGTCGGTGTAAAGAGTCCATCCCTTGGTCAGGTAGTACTTCTTGCTCTTGAGAACAAATCCAGTACAGGTCTTAGCAGTCTTGAAACAGGCGGCAGCAGCCTTGGCCTCGGTGGTATAAGCCTTCTTGGTCTGGATGCTGCTCAGCTTCTTACCAGACAACTTGGTATAGTACATTCCCCCGTGGAGGACGAAGGGATCTTCCTGCCTCCATGCGGTACGGCCGTTGTTGGTGCTGAAGGTACTGCCAGTGTTGGTCCTGTACTTCTTGGTTCCCTCCTTGGTGACTCCCTTACAGGAAGTGGCCTTGGCACAAGCGGCGGTGGCCTTGGCAAGGGTGGTGTATTTGGTAGAATCGAAATATCCGGTGAGAGTTTTACCCTTCTGTTTGTCCCAGAAGTAACCATCAGAAGCGAGGATGTCACCACGACGAATCCAAGAGACAGATCCATCTTTCTCGGTGGTGGTAGAGGATTTGTAGAGGGTGTACTTTCCTCCGGTCAGAGTTACTCCATTACAAGCGGTGTTGGCCAGACAATGCCTCAGTGCGTTATCCCTGTCTTTGTATGTCTTACTATCGGCCTTGGTTCCGGAGAGGGTGTATGGGGCCTTGGCGGTCCACATCTCAGCTCCAAAGTAGATGTCCCTGGAGGTATAATCCTTGCCTCCCTTCACGTACAGAGTCTTGCCAGTTCCCTTCTTGATGTCAGATCCAGTGGCAATCTGGTACTTGCCCTTGCTAACCTTAACAATACCAGTACATGTGGACTTCTTGGCACAGGCAGCACCGGCAGCATCGATAGTTTTGTAAACTGTCTTGTCCAGACCTCCATACACGTAGTTTGTCATGGTGGAGTAACGGCCGTTGTTGGTGCTGAAGGTACTGCCAGTGTTGGTCCTGTACTTCTTGGTTCCCTCCTTGGTGACTCCCTTACAGGAAGTGGCCTTAGCACAGGCAGCGGTTGCCTTGGCAAGGGTGGTATATTTGGTAGAATCGAAATATCCGGTGAGAGTTTTACCCTTCTGTTTGTCCCAGAAGTAACCATCAGAAGCGAGGATGTCACCACGACGAATCCAAGAGACAGATCCATCTTTCTCGGTGGTGGTAGAAGACTTGTAGAGGGTGTACTTTCCTCCGGTCAGAGTTACTCCATTACAAGCGGTGTTGGCCAGACAATGCCTCAGAGCGTTATCCCTGTCTTTGTATGTCTTACTATCGGCCTTGGTTCCGGAGAGGGTGTATGGGGCCTTGGCGGTCCACATCTCAGCTCCAAAGTAGATGTCCCTGGAGGTGTAATCCTTGCCTCCCTTCACGTACAGAGTCTTGCCAGTTCCCTTCTTGATGTCAGATCCAGTGGCGATCTGGTACTTGCCCTTGCTAACCTTAACAATACCAGTACATGTGGACTTCTTGGCACAGGCAGCACCAGCAGCATCGATAGTTTTGTAAACTGTCTTGTCCAGACCTCCATACACGTAGTTTGTCATGGTGGAGTAAGAGTAGCCACTGCTGGCAACCGCACTGGATCCCTTCTTGTAGATCTTGTAGTTGCTCTTCTTGGTCTGAAAGAGAAGAATAGTTAGTTTGAAATGTAGGTAAACGAACCTATAAAAGAAAAATTAATCTATAATTCAGAAAACTAGAAAGCGGATATCTTTGAGACTCTAAATGGCTTTGAATGGCTCTGACCAGTTAGCTTCTTACCTTGGTGGAGATAGATTTGGAGCTCAGGAAGTACTTGTTGTCAGATCGTCGCACAACGGCCTTACACTTGCTGTTCTTAGTACACGCAGTGAGGGCCTTGGACCTAGTTGCGTATGTGGTCTTGCCAATCTGTCCTCCAAGTGTGTACCCAGAGTAGGTTCCCCAGGTATAAGCTGCAATCAGAAGGTTTTTAGACAAATGCTTTCAAGTTTAAGACAATTCGAATGTGTTGAAATCATAAGATAACTTACAGTGAGATGTGACGGATTTTCCTCCCTTCACCCAGCATTTCAGGAACTTAGGTCCAGGGACAGGGGTGGATCCGGTGTTCAGACGGTAGTTCTTCTTTCCCTCCTTGGTAACTCCGTTACACTTGGAGCTCTTGGCACAAGCCTTTAGAGCCTTCTTTTTGGTGGTATATTTGGTAGTGTTGACGTATCCAGACAGCTTATAGGGCTGCTTGAAGGCCCAGGTATAGCCGCCATAGCTGAGGCTCATGGAATAAGTAGTAGGTTTCACTCCACCACGAACCCAGATCGTCTCATAAAGAGAGGGCTCAAAGGTGTATCCCTTGCCCATCCTGTACTTCTTGGTCTTGGAGCTGTAGGTAACACCAGAACAATCGGCCTTCTTCTTACAGGCAGCAGCAGCTAGAGCCATGGTCTTGTAAGTCTTTGTGTCGTAGTCGTCTTCAATGGCATGGCTAGCAATCTTGGTGTAGTAGATGTTGTTGTGGAGCTCCCATTTGCTTCCCTTGATGTAGGCAGTCATGGTCTTTGAAGTTTTAGGAGTGTTATTGTTGTTGGTCCTGTACTTCTTGGATCCCTCCTTGGTGACTCCCTTACAAGTGTCAGATTTGGCACAAGCAGCGGTGGCCTTGGAAAGGGTGGTGTAGGATGTCTTGCTGTCATATCCGATGAGGCGAGACTTTTCCTTCATAGCCCAAATGTATCCGTCGCTCTTGACGGCCTTTCCATAATGCTTCCACACCATGGATCCGACTGTGGGGGTAACGACACTGGTGTACTTGTAGAGAGTGAACTTTCCTCCGGAATAAGCGAAGCCGTTACATCCTTTCTTCTTGTTCTTCAAACATCCAACCATGGCCAGTTCAATGGTCTTGGCCGTTCCAAGTTTGGTGCCCTTGAAGGAACTAGGAGACTGTGCCTTGAAGGCTTCGTTAGCGAAAGAAACAACATGCTCGGTCTTGTAGTAAGATCCCTTGCTGTACATGACAGCCCCAGTGCTGGCCTTGCAGGCTCCGCTGGAGTACAACTTGTACACTCCCTTCTTCACCTTTGTGATTCCCATACACTTGGCGTTGCTTGAACACACCTTAGCGGCAGCGTGGAAAGTCTTGTAAGATTTCTTGTCCAGCAGAGCAGTTGCAAGATACCCATTGGTAGTGGTGTACCGGTAGTCATGAGAAGGCTTGATAACTGCAGATTTGAGGTAGACGGAAGTTCCAGAGGATGCCACGGGAGTCTTATCAGTCATGATCCTGAACTTCTTAGAGCTCTTTTTGAAGACACCGTTACAGGTGGTGGATTTAGCACAGGCGGTCATAGCAGCGGTCTTGGTGGTGTAGACCTTGGTATCGGTCTTGTCGTAACTCTCCAACTTGTGGTCGTTGTACTGAGTCCAGACTTTCTGGGCCTTGAAGGAAGAACCAGATCCTAGTTTCACCCAGGCTTGCGTATCTTTACCGGGTTCTGGAGCAGATCCCTTGGAGAGGTAGTACTTCTTAGCCTTGTAGGTGACGCCGTGACAGTTGCTGTCAGCAGCACACGCCTTGAGGGCAGCAGGTAGGGTAGTTTGGGCCTTGTAGTTGCCGCTCAGTTTGGCTGGGGCAAGGTATTGCCAGCTGTATCCGCTCTTGTTCATGAGAAGACTCTGTCGGTTCATTTCCTTTCCTCCCTTGATATAGGACAGATATCCACTCTTGGTGCTGATGGTGTAACCAGTGGAAAGGTAGTAGGTCTTGCTGGCCTTCTTGACGACACCAGTACATGTGGAGGCCTTGATACAGGCGGTCTTGGCAGCGGCAACAGTGGTGTATTTCTTGGTACCCAGACTGCTCATTGTGTAGTCTGACTTCTTGGTGAAGTAGTACTTGCTGTACTTCTCCGATTTGTCTCCCTTGATCCAGCAGGTCATTCCCTTCTTGGTGGTGGGAGTGCTACCAGTGTTAATCCTGTAGTTTCCAGTGCCTTCTCTTGTTATACCCTTACAGGTCGTACTCTTGACACATGCACTCATGGCCTTGGAAGCCTTCTTGTATTTCTTAGTGTCAGCATATCCGGTGAGTTTAGCTCCAGGATGGTATCCCCAGGCGTATCCTTTGGATTGGACGAAGGGTCCACCGTTCAAGTAGGTGAGCATTCCCTGGGCCTCTGTGAGAGTGGCGTCGCTGTAGGTGATGTAGGAGGTGGCACTGTGTCGGGTGAATCCCTTACACTTCTTGTTTCCAGCACAGGCCTTGTAGGCAGCAGTCTCGGTCTTGTAAGCCTTCAGCTTGCCCTTGGAGAGCTTGTAGGGAGCCTTGACGGTCCAGAATCCATCTGAAATAGGTCTGGTTAGTGAACTGAATGAAGATATAAGAAGAAATGTTTGTAACTTTTCTTACTGGTATGATAGACGGTCCTGCTAGATTTCTGGAGACCTCCCTTGACATACGCCGTCATTCCAGACTTGGATGTTGGCTCACTGCCGGTGTTAGCCCTGTACTTCTTAGTTCCTTCCTTGGTAACTCCGTTACACTTGGCGTTACTGGCGCAAGCCTTGAGGGCAGCAGCGAGGGTCTTGTAGGTCTTCTTGTCAGCGTATCCAGTAAGTTTGTTATCAGTTGTGGAGGTCCATGTGTAGTCATTAGCCACCGTCACAGAACTGAAACAGTGTTTATTGGTGAGAAAATGGAGTAAAAGAAAAGATTAGGAAAGGAGATTTAAAAAATCAATTGAGACACTAACCTGACGACGGTGTAAGATGTAACTCCGGTAGCCTTCTTTGAGGTAGACTTGGTGGCAAGGACATACTTTCCAGTCTTCTTCTTGACAACTCCCTGGCAAGCACTTGTCTTGGCACAAGCAGTGAAAGCTGAAGTAGCACTGGTGTACTCCTTTGATCCGAGACCACCGAGGGTCTTGTCACTCTTGGTGCTCCAAGCCTTTCCACCAGCAACAACCGATTTGCCTCCCTTGATAAAGACCTTGTAGGTCTTGTGAGCCTCAGGAGTGGCGCCGGTGTTCAGTTTGTACTTCTTGGTTCCCTCCTTGGTTACTCCGTTACACTTGGAGTTTTTGGTGCATGCCTTGAGAGCCTTCTTGAGTGTTGTGTACGTTTTCTTGTCGGCTGATCCAGTGAGCTTGAAAGGTTTCTTCACGGACCAGGTATATCCCTGGCTGAGCTTGCTGAAGGCCACGACCTTGACATTCTCTCCACCCTTGAAGTAGACCTTCCTGGTGGCGTAGTAGCTGGGCTTATCACCAGTGTTGATCCTGTAGGTCTTGGCCTTCTCATAGGTGACACCATTACACTTTTTGTTCTTCGCACAAGCCGAAATAGCAGTGGTGAGAGTCTTGTAGGTTTTTTTATCTGCGTATCCAGACAGAGTAACTCCATCCAGTTCAGACCAGTAGTAGTCGCTCTGCAGCTTGTACTTATTTCCCTTGATGTAGGCAACCTTTCCAGATGAAGCGGTGGCAGTGGTTCCAGTGTTCTCCTGGTAGTAGGTGCTGGACTGTTTGGTAACTCCGTTACACTTGCTGTTGGACACACAAGCCTTCATGGCGGCAGCCAGGGTCTTGTGCTTGTGTGGTGGAAGCAGCTCCAGAAAGTTTCTTGCCAGAGTTCTTGGCCCACATGTAATTTCCATAAGAGGTGTAGGTTCCGATGTGTTCAGAGGCAAAGTAGCCAACCTTGATAGATTGGGTGTTGCCCTTGTTGAGCTGATACTTTCCAGAAGAGATCCTGGTGAATCCCTTGTAGGTACCCTTGCCGGCAAGAAGAGCATCGTTGACACTGTCGAGAGTGGTGTAGGTCTTCTTGGTCTGGAGGCTGGACATGGTGTAGGGAGAAGAAACCTTCATAACCCAAGCTGAAAGGAACATTGGTTAGGAGATAAGAGAAGATAAAGAAAATCAATCATCGATAAATTATCAGAAAGGTTTAGGTCATAAATCTTCAAAATACTTACTTTTCTTGGAGTTGGCATGAATGTAGGTGAAAGAGCTCTTGTAGGCAGTGAAAGCTGAAGTAGCACTGGTGTACTCCTTTGATCCGAGACCACCGAGGGTCTTGTCACTCTTGGTGCTCCAAGCCTTTCCACCAGCAACAACCGATTTGCCTCCCTTGATAAAGACCTTGTAGGTCTTGTGAGCCTCAGGAGTGGCGCCGGTGTTCAGTTTGTACTTCTTGGTTCCCTCCTTGGTTACTCCGTTACACTTGGAGTTTTTGGTGCATGCCTTGAGAGCCTTCTTGAGTGTTGTGTACGTTTTCTTGTCAGCTGATCCAGTGAGCTTGAAAGGTTTCTTCACGGACCAGGTATATCCCTGGCTGAGCTTGCTGAAGGCCACGACCTTGACATTCTCTCCACCCTTGAAGTAGACCTTCCTGGTGGCGTAGTAGCTGGGCTTGTCACCAGTGTTGATCCTGTAGGTGTTCTTCTTCTGGTAGGTGACACCATTACACTTGGAGCTCTTGGCGCAAGCAGACTTGGCCTTGTCAAGAGTCTTGTAGGTTTTCGTATCGGCGTATCCAGACAGAGTAACTCCGTCAATAGTGGTCCAGTAGTAGGACTTGTCGAGTTTGTACTCGCTTCCCTTGATGTAGGCAACCTTTCCAGATGAAGCGGTGGCAGTGGTTCCAGTGTTCTCCTGGTAGTAGGTGCTGGACTGTTTGGTAACTCCGTTACACTTGCTGTTGGACACACAAGCCTTCATGGCGGCATTCAGGGTCTTGTGCTTTGTGGTGGAAGCAGCTCCAGAAAGTTTCTTGCCAGAGTTCTTGGCCCACATGTAATTTCCATAAGAGGTGTAGGTTCCGATGTGTTCAGAGGCAAAGTAGCCAACCTTGATAGATTGGGTGTTGCCCTTGTTGAGCTGATACTTTCCAGAAGAGATCCTGGTGAATCCCTTGTAGGTACCCTTGCCGGCAAGAAGAGCATCGTTGACACTGTCGAGAGTGGTGTAGGTCTTCTTGGTCTGGAGGCTGGACATGGTGTAGGGAGAAGAAACCTTCATAACCCAAGCTGAAAGGAACATTGATTAGGAATATAGAAGAAAGTTTTGAGTTTTTGATCAATGATCATGAACCTTCAAAATACTTACTCTTCTTGGAGTTGGCATGAATGTAGGTGAAAGAGCTCTTGTAGTTAGATCCAAGAACGAACACCTTAGCTCCGGTGGTGGCAGTCTTAGAGTCTCCCTTTCCGAGGTAGTACTTGCCCTTTCCGGTGTAAGAAACACCAGAGCAGGTAGATGCCTTGGAGGCACAAGCAGCCAAAGCGGCAGACTCGGTCTTGTAGTTCTTCTTCTCAAGATTGGTCTTGTATTTATATCCGGAGACCTTAGTCCAGTAGTAGTCGTTGGAGATCTTGATGGTGCTACCCTTCTTGTAGGCAGTGCTGGCACTGTTCGTCTTGGAGGTAGTGGATGAGTTGAGACGATACTTCTCGCTGGCCTCCTTGGTTACTCCCTTACATCCAGCGGCCTTGGAACAAGCCTTCAGGGCCTTGGCAAGGGTCTTGTAAGTAGTTTTGTTGTAGTATCCCGATAGCTTGGTCTTGGACTTCTTGGACCAGTTGACACCGGAAGCTTTGACGACCTTTCCTCCCTTAATCCAGACAGACCTATCCTTATTCTTCAAAACAGATGAAGAGCTGTTGAGCCTGAAGGTTTTGGCCTTCTCCTTGGTGACACCAAGACACTTGGTGTTAGCAGCACAAGCAGTAAGGGCAGCCTTGCGAGTCTTATAAACCTTCTTGTCGGCGTATCCCTTGAGGGTATGAGGATACTTGAAGGTCCAGCTGTAGCCGGCGTAGGTGGATTTGTAACTCTGGAAGTTAACCTTAGCTCCTCCCTTCAGGTAGGCAGTCCTGGTAGAGTAAGAACTAATAGTGTATCCAGTGTTGAGTCTGTAATTCTTGGTTCCTTCCTTGGTAACACCATTACACTTGGAGGAGGTGAGACAAGCAGCCATGGCCTTGGATTTGGTTGTGTACTTCTTTGTGCTGACGTATCCAGATAGAGTGTATCCATCCTTCTCGGTGAAGTAGTACTTGTTGTAGAGAACGTAGGGACTTCCCTGGACGTAGGCGGTCATTCCCTTCTTCGTCTTTCCAGTGGCACTGCTATTGGCCCTGTACTTCTTGGTTCCCTCTTTGGTGATACCCTTACAACTAGTAGATCCAGCACACACCTTGAAGGCCTTGCTGTCGCTGGTATACGTGACCTTGTCGTAATAGCCAGTCAGCTTAGTGTTCTTCTGTTGATCCCACATGTATCCCTGACTGGTCACAAACTGTCCTCCCTTCTTGTAGGCTACATAGCCGACAGCAGCAGTGGCGGTGGTGGACTTGGTCTTCTGGAACTTGGAGCCGTTGTAGTTGAATCCAAGACAGGCCTTGTCCTTCTCGCACGCGTCAAGGGCAGCGGTAAGAGTAGTGTAGGTGGAACCATATGCCTTGGCGTACTTGTAGGGCGACTTGGCGTGATACACACGGTCTGAAATTGGAGTTAGTTAGAGATATGGTAGCATGGTTACCATAATGATATCAGGAAGTGAAAGAGACAAACCTGCAAAGAATAGGGTGTGTTCAGTTTTGTCATATCCGCCTCGAACGTAGGCAATAGCTGTAGATTTGCTAGTGATATCAGAGCCAGTGTTAATCTTGTAGTTCTTGTCTCCGTACTTGGTGAATCTGGAAAAGAAATATCGATTAGTATGTCTAATCAGAATAAAATGAAGAAAAACTTAAGATAGTACACGTACAATCAAAATCTGGTGATAAAACTTTTTGACCACCTACCCAGTACAAGTGGAGGACTTGGCACAAGCAGCAGCAGCCTTGGCCTTGGTAGTGTACTTTGTCTTCCCGGCACTTCCAAGCTGATACTTCTTCTTGGGGGTCCAGTTGTAGTTGTTGGAAGTCTCAGTAGCATCACCCATGATATAGGCAGTCATTCCTGGGAGAAATGGATTGTGGAAATTGTTTTTTTAGATTTAGAAAGGAATTATATTTTATGAAGGTCAATAGAATGTCATTGTTTATCCAAGTAATATGAAAGTACCTGAAACTGATTTGACGGTGGTGGAGGAGTTAATCCTAAACTTGTTGGTTCCCTCCTTGGTAACTCCCTTACATCCACTGGTAGAGGCACAAGCCTTCATGGCAGCCTTCCTGCTAGTGTAAGTCTTCTTATCCTTGTATCCGACCAGTTTGCTGCCGGTCTTGGTAGTCCACACATGGTAGGCGTAGTTGACAGACTTTCCAGACTTGATGTAGACGGTCTGTCCCTTACCGGGATGAGGGGTTGCGCTGCTGTTCAGAGCATATTTCTTGGTCGTACTGGTGTAAGTAACTCCCTTGCAAGCACTAAGAGCGGCACAAGCCTTCAAAGCCTTGTCACGGCTCTTGTAAGTGGTCTTGCTTGCAGATCCGGAGAGAGCGAATGGGTTCTTGTACTTCCAGACATATCCCTGGCTGGTGATAGACATGGTAGTGAAGGAAATTACGCCTCCGGTCTTGAGATAGGTGGTCCTTTCACCATTTGGTACTAGTTTCACGTCCTTGTAAGTGTAGTACTTCTTGCTTCCCTCCTTGACAACTCCCGCACAAGTAGCGGCAGCAGCACATGCAACCTTGGCAGAGGAAAGATCGGTATACTTGGTGCTCTTTAGCTTGGTATTCAGGCTGTAGCCCTTCTTCTTGGTCCAATAATACTTAGAAGAGGAGGCAACCTCATCTCCCTTGATGTAAGCAACCTGGCCCTTGGCCTTGGTCTTGCTGGTGGTAGATCCGAGGGTGTACTTCTTAGCAGCGGTCTTTGTGATACCCTTACAGGAAGTGGAAGCGGCACAAGCCTTCATGGCAGCGCTGTCAGAGGTATAAGTGGTAGTTCCGTACTGAGTGGACAGTTTGTATCCAGAAAACTTGGGCCACAAAACGTTGTTAACCGTCACGTAAGATCCGTGTCTAACATATGCAACATGGCCAGTTTTGGCGGTAAGGGTAGCCTTTGTGTTGAGAGAGAATTTGTTAGCAGCGGTCCTGGTGAAACCAACACACTTCTTGTTTTTCATACACCCATCGGCAGCCTTCGTCATAGTAGTGTAGGTCTTTTTGTCAGCGGCTCCAGAGAGAGTGTAGGGGGAGTGAATACTCCATGCCTTTCCGGCAAAGACCATGTAGGAAGTGATCTTAACACGGTCTCCAATGACCCAGGAAGTACTCTTGGAGTCAGCAGTGATGTCACTGCCCTTCATGGCGTAGTACTTTCCACTGGTCTTGGTAACACCGGTACAGCTGGTAGATTTGGCAGCACAGGCAGCCAGAGCCTTGCTCTTGGAAGTGTAGGCAGTTGCGGCCAGTTTGTTGTCGAACTTGTATCCAGACTTCTCAGTCCAGTAGAAGTCGTTGGAGGTACTGATAGTAGATCCCTGAACGTACGTCTTCTTTCCCTTAGAGGTGGTAGTGGCCTTGGAAGATTTCAGCTTGTACTTTCCTGAGGCAATCTTACTGACGGCCTTGCAACCGCTGGCAGCGGCACAAGCCTTGAGTGCGGCAGAAAGGCTAGTGTAGACCTTGGAACTGTAGTTCTTGGTGACAACAGCGTTGCTCTTGACAGTCCAGACGGTGCTGGATGCAGTGTAGCTCTTCCCCTGCTTGACATATGAGATGACTCCATTTCCAGGCCTGGGAGTAGATCCGGAGTAAAGAGCGTATGTCTTAGTCTTTTTGGTCTTGGTTACTCCGTTACACTTGGAGTTCTTAGCGCAAGCCTTGAGGGCCTTGTTCCTGGTCTTGTAGGTGGTCTTTCCGATTTTGCCTCCGAGGTACTTGGGCTTGTACATCTTCCAGGTGTAGTTGTTGTAGGTAATGGTGACGGTGGTGTATTTGACTTCGGATCCTCCAATGAGGTAGATAGTGTAGTCGCTGTTGGGGTGAATAGTTCCGGAGGTACCGAGATAGTAAGATTTGCTTCCGTGCTTGCTCACACCAGTACACTTGGCGGGTCCAGCCTTGGCACAAGCGGTCTTAGCGCTCGATACTGAAGTGTACTTCTTGGATCCGATGGTATCAAACTCGTAAGAGCTCATCTCAGACCAGTAGTAGCCGTTGGA
The DNA here is from genome assembly GCA_000695325.1 of Pleurobrachia bachei. Classification (NCBI taxonomy): domain Eukaryota; kingdom Metazoa; phylum Ctenophora; class Tentaculata; order Cydippida; family Pleurobrachiidae; genus Pleurobrachia; species Pleurobrachia bachei. The sequence continues at coordinate 48,292 of AVPN01000203.1, read as the reverse complement.
GGTGGTGAATCCACTTCCCTTGATGTAGGCTTCCATTCCCTTTTTGGTACTGGGGGTAGATCCAGTGTTAAGCTTGTAGTTGCTGGTTCCCTCCTTGGTAACTCCCTTACACTTGGAGTTGCTAGCGCAAGCAGTGAAGGCCTTGGTATCGCTGGTGTATTTGGTCTTGCTGACGTATCCACTCAGCTTCTGTCCCTCATAGAGACCCCACAGACGTCCTCCATTGGGGATGGCGGTTCCCTTCTTGATGTAGGCGACACTGCCAACCTTCTGGGTCTTGGTGGTCTTCTTGTTGAGCTTGTAGTTTCCAGATCCGTATCTGGTGAAACCCTTACAGGCCTTGTCCTTCTCACATGCAGCGAAGGCCTTGGCTCGGGTGGTGAGCTTGCTTCCGTAGGGAGAGGCCAAGGTGTAGGGCTGGTAGACCAGGTACATGTGAGCGTGAGACCTAGTGGCGTATTTGCTGGTGTAGGCAGATCCCTTGACGTAGGCAGTCTTTCCAGAGGCAGAGGAAGGAGTGTATCCAGTGTTGGTCTTGTGCACTTTGGTACTCTGAAGAAGAAAGAGTTGTTAAAAAGTTGACATGAAATACACAGCAATAAGTCAGTTTTCAGTTAGTCGTCAGTCTCTTACATGAGTAGTGACACCCATACACTTGGCGTTAGAAGTACAGGCAGTCATGGCAAGAGCCAGAGTTTTGTAAGACTTGATGTCTCCGCTGAGTTTGTAGTCATTGTACAAAGTCCAGTAGTGATCCTTCTTGGTCTTGACGGCGCCTGGTCAGTCATATGTCAGTCTGTTTGTCAATACAAATACAAATGTTTGCATATTACGTCAACTGTTGGTTTGTCAAGGAGACTTTTTCACTTACTAGTTTTCTTCCAGGCTTTAGAGCCACTCTTAGCCTTGAAGCTGCTCCCCTTTCCAAGGTAGTACTTCTTGCTCTCCAAGATGATTCCGGTACACTTGCTGTTAGCCTTACAGGCAGCCAGGGCCTTGGCCTTGGTGGTGTACTTGGTGGAAGAGAGGTGACCACCAGACATGGTGTATCCACTCTTGTAAGTCCAGGTGTACCCTCCGTACATGGAGAGAACTCCATACTTGATAAAGATAGACATTCCCTTTCCGGGCTTGTACTTGGTTCCAGAACCGAGGTAGTACGCTCCAGTCTTCTCTTTCGTGACACCCATACACTTGGCATTCTTGGCACAAGCTTTGAGGGCAGCGCTGAGAGAGGTATACTTGGTTTTGCTGAGTTTAGTAGCAAACTGCCAGGGAGTCTTCATCTTCCAGGTGTAGCCATTGTATGAGAGGGAGACAGTGATCTCCTTGATCTGTTCTCCACCCTTCACGTGGACTGAAGTACCAGCGTTACTGACAACGGTGTGGTACTTGTTCAGATAGTACTTGCTGCCACTCTCAGTGACACCACCACACTTAGCATTGGCCAGACACTTCTGTTTGGCAGAGGTGAGGGATTTGTAGGCAGTGGTAGAAAGGTATTCCTGACCCTTGACACCTGTGTTCTTAGTCCAGTAGTAGCTCTTGTGTGCAGTGGTCTTGCCTGGAACAGGTCACGTGTTAGAGTTGACGTGACTGCATGCAGAGAGAGGGGATAAGTTATTTTACACACAGAGATATTGAGATGCGGAGGAGACTATGCAACCACTAGAGATACCCAGCATTTCCTTGTATCACACACACCCACACACAGACAAACAGACAAACAAACAGACGTCAGATAGACGTTTACCTCGCTTAATGTAGGTAATTTTTCCCTTGACAGCCTTGGCGGTTGTAGAGGTGTTAAGTTCGTATTTCTTAGAAGACAGGTAGGTGAAACCCTTGCAGGCGGAGTTGGTGGCACAAGCCTTGGCTGCAGTGTCCACGGAGGTGTAGGTCTTCTTGCCGAGGGTACCTAGGTTATAATGGATGGGTCAGTTCGAGTGATATATTAGAATTAGACGTGGATCGTATACTAGAAGCATTAGTTAGGGGTGACAGTGTCAAGCATTAATGAGAATCACATGGCGTACCCTGAAGCTGGTATCCGTTCTTTTCTTGGAAGAGATAGTCGTTGGAGAACTTGCCCTTTCCAAGTTTCAGATGAGCAATCTTGCCGGCAGTCTTGATCTTCTTGGTGGCGCTATTCAGGTAGTAGTTGGTGTTGGAGTTCTGGGTGAAACCGACACACTTCTTATTCTGCATACACGCATCAAGGGCAGCAGAGCGGGTCTTGTAGGTCTTTCCGTCGACCTTGCCAGCCAGGGCATAGGGAGAGTAGGCTCCCCAAACGAAGTCTGAAAGAGAAAGAAAACATTAGTATCACCGAAATGTCTGAGTAAAGATTTATTTTTTTCGTGATTGAAACTTACTAGCAAAGCTGTAGTAGAAGGTGATATCAGCAAGGCCTCCCTTGGGGTAGAGGGTGTACTTGCTGTTACTCTGTACGGTAGTTCCACTGTTCAGTCGGTACTTTTTAGTTCCAATCTTGGTAACACCCTGATACAGAAACATTACATTGGTTACAATGCTGTTTAGTATGGGGTTCAATTCAGCTTGGCTTGGAGGTAAAAGGGGAAGTAATAATATGTTCAACTATACTTACGGTACACTTGGCGTTGGAGGAGCAAGCCTTGAGGGCACTAGCTTGGGTGGTATATACGGTGGTGGAGAGCCACCCTCCGTAGTAGACACCGGTCAGAATTGCGTAGGTGTAACCACCATACATCTTCACGGAATCTGGGATATAATGGAGTATTTAGTGTTACAGCATATAACATATTGTGAGTGCTACCAAGTGTCTGAGGAACGAATGGAGTGGTTTTACTTTGAAATTCTGACTTTAAACTAGTATTCCTGGCAGAATTAACGTACCTCCCTGGATGTAACAGCTGCGTCCCTTTTTGACCTCAACTGTGGTTCCCTTCATCAGGTAGTACTCAGAGCTGGAAACCTTGTTCACACCATTACAGGCGGAAGCAGAGGCACAAGCGTAGAGAGCATCGTATAGACTAAAGGAAAGGACATTTGAAGGAAAGGTGTGTCAAACGGGCTGTTAAAATCATTCAGAATTAACTTTGTATGTACCAAGAAACGTCCTTCTTACAAACAACTTACTCGGTGTATTTCTTGGTTGAAGACTTTCCTCCCTTGATTTGGTACCCCGAGTACATGGACCAAACACGGCCACTGTAGGTGTAACTCTTGCCCTTCTTCCTCCAGAACATACCACCGGGGTGGGACTTCGCCTTGGTCTTGGCGTTCAGCCAGAACTTCCCATTCTCAGGGTAGTAGGAGACACCCTTACACTTGGTGTTGGAGTAGCACGCGTCCAGGGCGGTGGTGTAGGTTTTGTAGGAGGTCTTGCTGACGTAGTCCCCGGCAATCACCTGGTTGGTCTTGTAATCCCAGCTGTAACCACCGTATGTCATGGTGTAGGAGACAGAGGCTGAAATGGGTGGGATTAGGGTGACGACCAGTGATCGTTTAAGCTCAGAGATATTGATTTTAGACACATCCTTTCTCTTTCTCTCTCGCTATCTCTTCCTATCCCTTCTCTCTGGAGCTATAAGGCTTACCCATTGTAATGGTTGTCTTGGTAGAAACCTTTCCACTAGTCCAGGAAACCTCTCCAGCTGACTTGACAGGTTTTTTGCCCTTACGCAGGGTGAACTTGGCCTTTTGCTTAGATTTTGTTTCCCTGGTAACACCTCCACAATCTAAATGGAGAGAATTGGTTGCTGCCATCTTGACATTTACATTTCGCACATAACAACTATATTACTAGGGGAAGATACCAGGGTATAGACTGCTGACAAGTGACATTGGTAACTCTAACCTTTTCGACGGATACAGGCCTGGAGGGCCTCTCCTAGGGTGTTAAAAGCGATCCTCTTTCCAGAAGAGTAACCGTTCAGCTTGGCACCGTTCACTTGCGTGAAGGTAACTGGGGAAAATAATAGTAAGAACGATGAATATTAATTCTGTTTCTATTAACGTCTCGTTACGATAATCTTATTTTACTAACCAGTCTTAGTGGTTGTCTTGGTCGAGCTTCCTCCGATGATCTGGCCCCTGACGGGTCCGACGGGAGACTTCCAGGGGATCTGGGCGCTGTTAGCACCGACCACCGTCAGTCTGTAGATATCGATCATGGAGAGTTTTCCTCCTACCATGGCCCACTGTGTTCCATAGGGAGCTTGAGGAGTGATTCCGATTCGGAAGTAGATCTGGTCGTTCTTGTTCACACCGACCACCAGTCCGCGCCCAGAAGATACCCATTTGAGGGATCCAGGAACGTGCACCCACTGAACAAGATTTAGTGTAAGAGAACTTGTGAGATGACCCAATTGAATAAAACAGTCAAATACTTACGGATTTTCCCTTGGTATTTTTGTCCATGAAAGTTCCAGTCCTGTAGTAGATGTTGTTGCCAGCATTTACACACCAGACACCAGAATCTCCTACGGAAATCTGGATGGCAGCTCCCTGTACCGTCTCCCAGGCTTTACCAGTCCACCTGAAGATTGCTCCCTTCGCTTTGGTGTTCACTCCCCAGACGTGGTTCTTCTCCGAGACATCGAGGTTGGTTAGTTTACCCTTGATGTTCTTCCATCTGTTCTTGCCCAGGTACATGAAGATATCGTATGCCTTGTTCACACCCCACACTGTCTTACCGACAGCAATATGTGCAAGACTTCCCTTGATTGTAACCCATTTACCTCCTGGAAATATAATGAGCTGTTAGTCACTTGAGTATTCTCTAATATCGCGTGTAATCTCTGAGTTATTAATTATTTACTTACCCTTCCACTCGTGGATGGTGTGTTTCTTGGTGATGGCGAAAATACCGGCCCCACCGATAGCAATGCGATAGTATCTTCCGGGGAACTGTTCCCATCGACCCAAAATAGCCAGTTGGGGAGGTTTAGGTCCCTTGCGTTCAGGGGCCTTGCCCTTGATCCAAGAAGTCTCTCCAGATTTAGCCTTCTTGGGTGCTTTTCCCTTCCTCAGAGTGAACTTGTTTCCCTTGGCGGGTTCCTTTGTAACTCCACCACAATCTGCAACGATTAGAGGTTAGCTCAACAGAATACTCTATGCTCTTTAGTTACTTAAAGCTGAATTTTTCGGATGATCTTGATAAACCCCATAACCGGCAGAGAGGTTGTAGAATTATTGTCAAGTGTTAATGTTACCTTTGCGTGGGGCACATGCAGCTAGAGCTTCTGGCAGGGTTTTGAAGGCAATCATCTTTCCAGAGGTGTATCCGGCAAGGTAAACACCCTCACGCTCCTCGTAGGAAACTAATAAAAGAAACACAACTTTATTGGTACGTGTTGCAGCAAGCTGACTTCTGAGTTTGACTTAGAACTTAGTATTATTCACGTTCTTCTTATCATGATACAATTTCTCGAGAAAGAAGTTCTCTCATAACAACTACGTACCTTCAACAAAGCCACCTCCGCCTCCTCCCTGGGGTTTACCGATGGGTGCAACAGGGGCCTTGTAGACATGATGCTGAGCATTCACACCAAACACCGCATCTCCGTGGATATCGATACGGGCCAGTTTTCCGGGTACATTCACCCACTTAGTTCCGAGGGGTTTCTTAGGGTTGATGCCCAGTCGGTAGTAGATGAGATCAGCTTTGTTAACACCGACAATGATACCGTGGCCAGAGGCAACCCACTTCAGTTTACCATCAATTTTAGCCCACTGCAACATTATAGATTATTAGAAACTTATAATAGAGTAACATTGATGACGAGTTAACCCGGAGAAAACCGTCAAGCGACTTACCTTGGCTCCATTTCCCTTTTTGTCTCCGAAAGTTCCAAGACGGTGATAGATATCGTTGGCCTTGTTGACTACCCAGACTCCAGCCATTCCAACACTGACCTGGATGGCAGCACCATCAATTTTCTCAAACTTTGTTCCCTGCCACCTCCAAATGTTCATCTGCTTGTTCACTCCCCAAACATGATCATGATCACTGACGTCAATGTTAGTCAGGGCACCGGCAATATGCTTCCACTTGTTGTTACCAAGATATTTGAAGATCTGGTGGTTCTTATTGACTCCCCAGATACTTCGTCCCACTGCAACATGCATGAGGCTACCAGCAACTTTGTGCCATTTGCCCTTGCTTCCTGGTCCTCCAGGACCTCCACGAGGTGGGCCTCCGGGACCTCCAGGACCTCTTGGGCCTCTTGGGCCACCGGGACCTCCTGGGCCACCGGGACCTCCTGGGCCTCCAGGACCTCCTGGGCCACCGGGACCTCCTGGGCCACCGGGACCTCCAGGACCTCCTGGGCCTCCACGAGGTGGGCCACCGGGACCTCCAGGACCTCCTTTTCCTCCCTTAGGGCCACCCTTGCCTCCCTTGGGACCTCCAGGCTCCAGGACCACCGGGACCTCCCTTTCCTCCCTTGGGGCCACCTTTGCCTCCCTTGGGGCCTCTAGGACCACCGGGACCTCCAGGACCACCGGGACCTCCAGGACCTCCACGAGGTGGGCCTCCGGGACCTCCAGGACCACCGGGACCTCCCTTTCCTCCCTTGGGGCCACCTTTGCCTCCCTTGGGGCCTCTAGGACCACCGGGACCTCCAGGACCACCGGGACCTCCAGGACCTCCACGAGGTGGGCCTCCGGGACCTCCAGGACCACCGGGACCTCCCTTTCCTCCCTTGGGGCCACCTTTGCCTCCCTTGGGGCCTCTAGGACCACCGGGACCTCCAGGACCACCGGGACCTCCAGGACCTCCACGAGGTGGGCCTCCGGGACCTCCAGGACCACCGGGACCTCCCTTTCCTCCCTTGGGGCCACCTTTGCCTCCCTTGGGGCCTCTAGGACCACCGGGACCTCCAGGACCACCGGGACCTCCAGGACCTCCACGAGGTGGGCCTCCGGGACCTCCAGGACCACCGGGACCTCCCTTTCCTCCCTTGGGGCCACCTTTGCCTCCCTTGGGGCCTCTAGGACCACCGGGACCTCCAGGACCACCGGGACCTCCAGGACCTCCACGAGGTGGGCCTCCGGGACCTCCAGGACCACCGGGACCTCCCTTTCCTCCCTTGGGGCCACCTTTGCCTCCCTTGGGGCCTCTAGGACCACCGGGACCTCCAGGACCACCGGGACCTCCAGGACCTCCACGAGGTGGGCCTCCGGGACCTCCAGGACCACCGGGACCTCCCTTTCCTCCCTTGGGGCCACCTTTGCCTCCCTTGGGGCCTCTAGGACCACCGGGACCTCCAGGACCACCGGGACCTCCAGGACCTCCACGAGGTGGGCCTCCGGGACCTCCAGGACCACCGGGACCTCCCTTTCCTCCCTTGGGGCCACCTTTGCCTCCCTTGGGGCCTCTAGGACCACCGGGACCTCCAGGACCACCGGGACCTCCAGGACCTCCACGAGGTGGGCCTCCGGGACCTCCAGGACCACCGGGACCTCCCTTTCCTCCCTTGGGGCCACCTTTGCCTCCCTTGGGGCCTCTAGGACCACCGGGACCTCCAGGACCACCGGGACCTCCAGGACCTCCACGAGGTGGGCCTCCGGGACCTCCAGGACCACCGGGACCTCCCTTTCCTCCCTTGGGGCCACCTTTGCCTCCCTTGGGGCCTCTAGGACCACCGGGACCTCCAGGACCACCGGGACCTCCAGGACCTCCACGAGGTGGGCCTCCGGGACCTCCAGGACCACCGGGACCTCCCTTTCCTCCCTTGGGGCCACCTTTGCCTCCCTTGGGGCCTCTAGGACCACCGGGACCTCCAGGACCACCGGGACCTCCAGGACCTCCACGAGGTGGGCCTCCGGGACCACCTGGACCTCCGGGACCACCCTTGCCGCCCTTGGGGTGTCCGCCCTTGGGATGTCCGCCCTTGGGATGTCCGCCCTTGGGATGTCCGCCCTTGGGATGTCCGCCCTTGGGATGTCCGCCCTTGGGATGTCCGCCCTTGGGATGTCCGCCCTTGGGATGTCCGCCCTTGGGATGTCCGCCCTTGGGATGTCCGCCCTTGGGATGTCCGCCCTTGGGATGTCCGCCCTTGGGATGTCCGCCCTTGGGATGTCCGCCCTTGGGATGTCCGCCCTTGGGATGTCCATGACCGTGAGGAGGTCCACGTTTGCCATGTCCAGGTTCTGAAAAGGAGACGACGTTATGAAAGCAAGATACATTTCGTATAATAGTACTAGTATAGCTGTGGTACACTTACCTCTCCACTCCCAGATTTCTCCATTTGCGTTTACTCCCCAAAGACCACCAAGACCAAAGGATATAGAAGTCAGAGCTCCTGGAAGTCGCGTCCACTTAGGAAGAAGGGCTCGTTGAGGAGGGGGGCCTGAAAAATCGTTTTGGATAAAAATAAATCTTTATTTAACATTTTAATTTCTTACCACGTCCATGGGGAGGGGGTCCGCCAGGGCCTCCTCTTGGGGGACCACCAGGACCTCCTTTTGGGGGACCACCAGGACCTTTAGGACCTCCTTTTGGGGGACCTCCAGGACCTTTAGGTCCTCCTTTTGGGGGACCTCCAGGACCTTTAGGACCTCCTCTTGGGGGACCACCAGGGCCTCTAGGTCCTCCTTTTGGGGGACCTCCAGGACCTCCTTTTGGGGGACCTCCAGGACCTCCGGGACCGCCAGGACCACCGGGACCCCCGGGACCGTCATCTCCACCGGGACCGTCATCTCCACCAGGACCGTCATCTCCACCAGGACCTCCGGGGCCTCCGGGACCACCTGGGCCACCTGGACCTCCAGGACCTCCGGGACCTCCAGGTCCCCCACCTCCTGGGTGCTCAGCCGCTGCCAACAAGGCAGCAGCCAAGAGGAGCAAAAACAGTTTCATAAATGCTTGCTTGCTCCTTCACTAGATATGATGATTTAATTAAGTTGTGAACTGAAACAATATTAAGTAATACAAAGTTTTTTGCATAAATAACCGATAAAGCACAAAGGGCCAAGGGGAATACAAAGCTAAGCTTTTATGCAAAAGAAAAGTCTCTACTGAATAGAAGGGAATTGATAAAGAGGGAAAAGATAGAAGAGAGAGAAAGAGAGAGAGAGAGAGAGAGAGAGAGAGAGAGAGAGAGAGAGAG
>AVPN01000203.1:11080-34246 GCA_000695325.1 Pleurobrachia bachei | reverse complement strand
TGGGTTTGCCCCCCCCCCCGGTGCATGCATCCTTTGGTGCAATTAGGATCGGATTGCATTGTACCATCTCTAGTGCCCAGTCAGGCTCCATTTAACAATGTTTTATTACTTTTTGATAGTATCAAAGTGGTTTTGGGAGTGATTTTAAACGTTTGGAGTATCTTTACGGGCTCACCGAAGAGCTCTCCTCTCATCTTTATCCTGTTGCCCACACAAATCCACCGGGTGGATTCCACCCATCCGCTACGTATGGCCCACTCACCATCCTCGTATAGACCTTATCTGCCGAGTAAAACGGGGTAACTTTGTGCGGACTAGTTATAGTTTGTAGGTATGGATTGTCTAATGCCTTGGTTGATATTTTCCCAGAGCTTGTGTAGCAAGCAGAGCTGTGGTTTAGTATCTTGAGGCAACTTGATAGGGCACCTTAGAGGGGGGGGGCTAGCTGTGCAAGCAGAGATAGAGAGATGTGGAATATTGAGGTCACTCACAGAGATAAAGGCATAAAGAGGGCAAATAAAGCAGAGTGAAGCTTTATGGAAGTCTAGGAAATTAGGAAAGTCCTAAATCGTATAATCAACAGATACCAGCCAATTAGCGTTGATAGTTAGCACAATACCCAACAACTTGGGGATAGGGTATGCAGAGACTGATCAAACTTGATCAAGTTGCACAAACTGATCAGATCTGGTCAAACTGATCAAACTGAGACAGTGAAAACTGAAACTGCTTAGAGCTTTATGTCAAAGCAAAAACCACTGTTACCACTGTACCCGACTAATTTTGATACGATGAATCACATAAGCATGCATGTCGTGCAAACGATGGATATGTCCAGAAAACGTAATCCTAGGGACCGGACAAGTTCTTGTCTGGGAGTACGTTTTCTATTGCCAGGTTCTGCCTACAAATCGCGCTTAAGGTTTGAACAAAACAAGTTTTCTAGTAGATGTCTTATTTGCGGAAGGGTATTGCACTAGCTAGAGTTCTCGTCATACAAATGAGGCGGCTGTATTTGATTGTGTACCCCTTTTTAGTGGTCTGAGAAACCTACAGGGGTGGATCTGGGCTGTCTTTGTAGTTTAGATCCACTTTGAAATACGCCCATAAAACGTAGTACTGACAGTACTGGTATGGTGTTTAAGGTTTGTGAAGACTGTGCACGTGATTGTACGCGATTGCACGTGATTACATTGCACAGTTTGTATTTTAGTCACGTGACTCACTCTTGCAACCATGTTAGCAAACCTTTCGATCTATTTGATCTCCAAATAGTAGAAACGGAACCTTACTAGGTATCTTTCTACCAGCGGATTCTAGTGACAGCTTATATTGGTACTACCCATTGGGTAAGGTATTGACCGGGTGCGGGTTGATATAGATAGATGACGTGTCCTATGGTATCTGGAGGTGGAGACTGTCAGCGGCTTGTAACAGACTGCAAGCACATTTTGCAAGCGAGCACCTCTTTCTTTGTCTGTGTGTGTGCACTTGTTCTAGTGCCCACGTTAAAACCCTTTTTGCTTTTGTTTTTGAAATCATGCACTTATTATATTAGCATGTTGGAAATTTGTTTTTAGTTTCACTTCAATTCAAGATAATTATTTAATAGGAAGGGGACGGGGAACTAAATGTTTTTATATCTTATTGGCTTGGTAGCCGTCCTTTCGGCGGTTGCTGATGCCAGACAGCTTAAACCTGTTAAGCACCATTGGCACGGCGGTAAGTAACATCTAGAGGTTCCATTATAGTTCTATTTTCACATTTTGTTGCTCAATTGCGTGTTTTACAATGACCCCCATCCCCCTCCTCAGATACCCGATACAGCGAGTTCCGTGGTGTCCGTGTTGCACCACCAGCCCGATTTGGAAAACCCGGACCTCTGCCCGCCAAGTTCAAGGAATGCAACAAGACCCCCCATTGTAGGGGTATCACCCACCTTGGAGGTCCCAACTTCCAGATGGTGAAGGGGATCGCTCTCATGGGTGCCCCTCCCCCTACCAGGCTGTTCATCAAGACTGGAAGGAGGCAGCACCGTCAGGTCCAGATCAGGATCTCTGAGGTTCGGCCTTTCCATGGACACCGCTGGGGTCTCATCAAGGGCTTCCATTTTGCTGGCATGTACGGACCCCCTCATCCTGACCACCACAAGGCCATGCACGCCTGTATCAAGGATCCTCAGTAAGTACACTTCATTATTTCGGAACTTTTGCTGCTATTATACACCTAGTTGCTAAGAAACCGAGTTCTTGTTGCTAACCTGCTTCTTCCTGTCCAGTTGTTGGGGAGTGTCTCAGCATGGCAAGCACTGGCGTATGGGCAAGGGAGGCTCTCTGAGGAAACAGAGGAACCCTCACCATCACACCTGGGTGTTTATTGGACGTGGAAACTTCAAGAATGTTGGAGGAGGAGGAGGTGGCGGCAAGGGAGGTTCCGGAGGCAAAGGAGGTTCCGGAGGCAAATCCAGCGGTGGAAAATCCAGTGGTGGAAAATCCAGCGGTGGCAAGTCCAGCGGTGGAAAATCCAAGAAGACTACTTCCAAGACCAAGAAGACTACCACTAAGAAAACCGTCAAGCAGGGTAAGACATACATTGTATTTTATTTTGGTTCCTTTACTATTTTTCATAGGCTATCAGAACTTAATGGATTAACCCATGTATTTTATCGAATGTTCCCCCTCCCAGCTTCTGTGTCCTACACCACCGTGTACGGAGGTTACACCTGGGCCTACAAAACCAACATCATCCTGTCTGGGGGATACCTGGACAAGACCAACTACGCCACCAAAGCCAAGGCTCTGACTGCTTGTGGCAAAGCCTCCAAGTGTAAGGGTGTCATCTACCTGCCATCTACCAAGAAGTTCAGGTGTGTCACCGGCACAAAAGAGAAGACCCTGTCTGGAGGAAAATACTGGAAGAAGAAGGGATCTAGCAAGACCTATGGTGGTCGTGTTTGGACCGTCTACTCCGGATACTACATCACCGGAGCCAAGTCTTCTACCAAGAAATACACTGGGTAAGTTCGCTGTTATAGTAGAGTTGATAACTACATTGACCACTCCCAAGTCCCTATATTATTCTTGATGCTATTAAGACCATATAAAGTAGATCTTGTCGATAAGATTAATAAAGATTACTAACAATCCTTTCAATTACAGTCTGTACAGCGCTCTCTACGCTTGTGCCTCTGCTTCCGCCTGTAATGGTGTGAACAAGGTTGGTGTGAACAAGGTTTCCAGCTCTGAGTACTACCTGATGAAGGGAACCACGGTCAAGACCAAGAAGGGACGCAGCTGTTACATCCAGGGAGATAAGGTTGCTACATATGGCGGTTACTCCTACACCACTCTCTCCGGTGTCTACTACGGTGGATGGCTGTCCACCAAGGTGTACACCACCTACAGTGCTGCCCTCACCGCCTGTTCCGCCAACTCCAAGTGTACCGTAAGTTCGAGCTGATGTTTGTCAGAGCTATTCTCATTTCTTTCAAACGTGAGAACCGCGGTTAGAGCATTATCCTGGCAGGTTGATGGTTGTACCCACCGTATCCCATCTGGTGATGTAGTTAATTGATTTTTCTCTCATAACAGGGTGTCACCAAGACTGGAAGCAAGAAGTACAAGCTGAACAGTGGATCTACCGTTCAGACTAACAGCAAGTACACCCTCTACCCTCGTGGTGGCCTCTCCACTTCTACCTACTACTACTCTTTTGCCAGTGAGTACTGCAGTAATACCACCCCCCCCAAGATTTTACAGTATCTTTTTGTCCAGTAGGAGTGAAAGTGTTAGAGTAGGCAGTTGGTCGATTTTTTTCTAACCCATACTTCTCTTTCAGACTTTGTTTGGGGAGCTTACTCTCCCTACAAGCTGGCTGGCAAGGTTCAGCAAGACCTCCTACAAAACCTACACCACCGCCCTGGACGCGTGTTACTCCAACACCAAGTGTAAGGGTGTCTCCTACTACCCTGAGAATGGGAAGTTCTGGCTGAACGCCAAGACCAAGGCGAAGTCCCACCCCGGTGGTATGTTCTGGAGGAAGAAGGGCAAGAGTTACACCTACAGTGGCCGTGTTTGGTCCATGTACTCGGGGTACCAAATCAAGGGAGGAAAGTTTTCAACCAAGAAATACACCGAGTAAGTTGTTTGTAAGAAGGACGTTTCTTGGTACATACAAAGTTAATTCTGAATGATTTTAACAGCCCGTTTGACACACCTTTCCTTCAAATGTCCTTTCCTTTAGTCTATACGATGCTCTCTACGCTTGTGCCTCTGCTTCCGCCTGTAATGGTGTGAACAAGGTTTCCAGCTCTGAGTACTACCTGATGAAGGGAACCACAGTTGAGGTCAAAAAGGGACGCAGCTGTTACATCCAGGGAGGTACGTTAATTCTGCCAGGAATACTAGTTTAAAGTCAGAATTTCAAAGTAAAACCACTCCATTCGTTCCTCAGACACTTGGTAGCACTCACAATATGTTATATGCTGTAACACTAAATACTCCATTATATCCCAGATTCCGTGAAGATGTATGGTGGTTACACCTACGCAATTCTGACCGGTGTCTACTACGGAGGGTGGCTCTCCACCACCGTATATACCACCCAAGCTAGTGCCCTCAAGGCTTGCTCCTCCAACGCCAAGTGTACCGTAAGTATAGTTGAACATATTATTACTTCCCCTTTTACCTCCAAGCCAAGCTGAATTGAACCCCATACTAAACAGCATTGTAACCAATGTAATGTTTCTGTATCAGGGTGTTACCAAGATTGGAACTAAAAAGTACCGACTGAACAGTGGAACTACCGTACAGAGTAACAGCAAGTACACCCTCTACCCCAAGGGAGGCCTTGCTGATATCACCTTCTACTACAGCTTTGCTAGTAAGTTTCAATCACGAAAAAAATAAATCTTTACTCAGACATTTCGGTGATACTAATGTTTTCTTTCTCTTTCAGACTTCGTTTGGGGAGCCTACTCTCCCTATGCCCTGGCTGGCAAGGTCGACGGAAAGACCTACAAGACCCGCTCTGCTGCCCTTGATGCGTGTATGCAGAACACGAAGTGTGTCGGTTTCACCCAGAACTCCAACACCAACTACTACCTAAACAGCAAGACCACCAAGACCAAGACCGCTGGCAAGATTGCCCACGTCAAACTCGGAAAGGGCAAGTTCTCCAACAACTACATGTGGCAGGAAAAGAGTGGATACTCTCTTTCTGGATACGCTTCTTCCACCACCTATAAGACCTTCGATACTGCCTCCAAGGCATGCTCCACAAGCACCGCCTGCAAGGGTATCAGCTATGAGGGCGCCAAGAAGTTCAAGTTGAACAGCAGCAGGACCACCAAGAAGTCTACCGGCAAGATCGCTTGGATCAAGCGAGGCAAGACCACCGCTTACAAGAGCTACTACTGGACTGAAAACATCGGATTCAAAGGAGAGAACTACATCTCAACCACCAGCTACAGCACCCTTGCCACTGCCAAGCAGAAGTGTCTGGCGAACAGCAAGTGTGGTGGAGTCACCAAGAGTGGCAGCAAGTACTACCTGAACAAGTACCACTCCCTCTCCTCCAGCACCGGCACCACCGTGTACGCTAAGGGCGGAGAGCAGATCAAACAGGTCACCGTCACCATGACCAACAGTGGATACACCTGGAAGATGAAATCTCCCTGGCAGTACAAGACCAAGCTTGGAAAGACCAAGTACACCTCTCTCACTGCTGCTCTCAAGGCTTGTGCCAAGAATACTAAGTGTAAGGGTGTCACCAAGGAGAAGGCCAAGACCTACTATCTAGGATCTGGTACCGCCTACAAACCCGGAAAGGGAATGGCCATCTTCATCAAGTATGGATCAGTGTCCACCTATGGAGGATACACTTGGACCGCCAAGAGCGACTATACCATGTCCGGTGGTCTGCTCTCTTCCACTGCCTACACCACCAAGACCAAGGCCCTGGCTGCCTGTAAGAAGAACAGCAAGTGTACCGGTGTCGTGTACAAGAAGAAGAAGTACTACCTTGGAAAGGGAAGCAGCTTCAAGAAATCAAGTGGACTCAAAGTCTACAAGAAGACAAGTAAGTTAACACACCATTCACATACACATCAAATTGACTGACACTTGCAACTAACAATAACTGACAAACGGTGATTGACAAACCGACTGTACCCAGGTGAGGTTGTTACCAAGAAAGACTACTACTGGACTAAATACAGTGACTACAAACTCAGCGGAGACATCAAGTCTTACAAAACTCTGGCTCTTGCCATGACTGCCTGTACCTCTAACGCCAAGTGTATGGGTGTCACTACTCATGTAAGAGACTGATGACTAATTTAAAACTGACTTATTGCTGTGTTTTTCAAGTCAACTTTTTAACAACTATTTCTCATGTAAGAGACTGATGACTAATTTAAAACTGACTTATTGCTGTGTTTCAAGTACACTTTTTAACAACTCTCTCTTTTTCAGAGTACCAAAGTGCACAAGACCAACACTGGATACACTCCTTCCTCTGCCTCTGGAAAGACTGCCTACGTCAAGGGATCTGCCTACACCAGCAAATACGCCACTAGGTCTCACGCTCACATGTACCTTGTTCACCAGCCCTACACCTTGGCCTCTCCCTACGGAAGCAAGCTTACCACCCGAGCCAAGGCCTTCACTGCCTGTGAGAAGGACAAGGCCTGTAAGGGTTTCACCAGATACGGATCTGGAAACTACAAGCTCAACAAGAAGACCACCAAGACCCAGAAGGTTGGCAGTGTCGCCTACATCAAGAAGGGAACCGCCATCCCCAATGGAGGACGTCTGTGGGGTCTCTACGAAGGCAAGAAGCTGAGCGGATACGTCAGCAAGACCAAATACACCAGCGATACCAAGGCCTTCACTGCTTGCGCCAGCAACTCCAAGTGTAAGGGAGTTACCAAGGAGGGAACCAGCAACTACAAGCTTAACACTGGATCTACCCCCAGTACCAAGAAGGGAATGGAAGCCTACATCAAGGGAAGTGGATTCACCACCTCAAACGGCTACTACTGGTCTGAGATGAGTTCTTACGAGTTCGATACCATCGGATCGAAGAAATACACTACCCTCTCCAATGCCAAAACCGCTTGTGCTAAGAAGGGACCCGCCAAGTGTACTGGTGTGAGCAAGCACGGAAGCAAATCTTACTATCTCGGTACCTCCGGAACTATTCACCCCAACAGCGACTACACTATCTACCTCATTGGAGGATCCGAAGTCAAATACACCACCGTCACCATTACCTACAACAACTACACCTGGAAGATGTACAAGCCCAAGTACCTCGGAGGCAAAATCGGAAAGACCACCTACAAGACCAGGAATAAGGCCCTGAAGGCTTGTGCTAAGAACTCCAAGTGTAACGGAGTCACCAAGACCAAAAAGACCAAGACATACGCTCTTTACTCCGGATCTACCCCCAGGCCCGGAAACGGAGTCATCTCATACGTCAAGCAAGGAAAGAGCTACACTGCATCTAGCACCGTCTGGACTGTCAAGAGCAACGCTGTTGTCACCAAGAACTACAGTTCCAAGGTCTACACTAGCCTTTCTGCCGCACTCAAGGCTTGTGCCGCTGCCAGCGGTTGCAAGGCCGTCAGTAAGATTGCCTCAGGAAAGTACAAGTTGAAATCTTCCAAGGCCACTACCACCTCTAAGGGTAAGAAGACATACATCCAAGGATCGTCAGTCACTACCTCCAACGACTTACCAAGGAGGGAACCAGCAACTACAAGCTTAACACTGGATCTACCCCCAGTACCAAAAAGGGAATGGAAGCCTACATCAAGGGAAGTGGATTCACCACCTCCAACGGCTACTACTGGTCTGAGATGAGCTCTTACGAGTTCGATACCATCGGATCTAAGAAATACACTACCCTCTCCAATGCCAAAACCGCTTGTGCCAAGAAGGGACCCGCCAAGTGTACTGGTGTGAGCAAGCACGGAAGCAAATCTTACTATCTCGGTACCTCCGGAACTATTCACCCCAACAGCGACTACACTATCTACCTCATTGGAGGATCCGAAGTCAAATACACCACCGTCACCATTACCTACAACAACTACACCTGGAAGATGTACAAGCCCAAGTACCTCGGAGGCAAAATCGGAAAGACCACCTACAAGACCAGGAACAAGGCCCTCAAGGCTTGCGCTAAGAACTCCAAGTGTAACGGAGTTACCAAGACCAAAAAGACCAAGACATACGCTCTTTACTCCGGATCTACCCCTAGACCCGGAAATGGAGTCATCTCATACGTCAAGCAAGGAAAGAGCTACACTGCATCCAGCACCGTCTGGACTGTCAAGAGCAACGCTGTTGTCACCAAGAACTACAGTTCCAAGGTCTACACTAGCCTTTCTGCCGCACTCAAGGCTTGTGCCGCTGCCAGCGGTTGCAAGGCCGTCAGTAAGATTGCCTCAGGAAAGTACAAGCTGAAATCTTCCAAGGCCACTACCACCTCTAAGGGAAAGAAGACATACATCCAGGGGTCGTCAGTCACTACCTCCAACGATTTCTACTGGACTGAGAAGTCTGGATACAAGTTCGACAACAAACTGGCCGCAACTGCCTACACTTCCAAGAGCAAGGCTCTGGCTGCCTGTGCTGCCAAATCTACCAGCTGTACCGGTGTTACCAAGACCAGTGGAAAGTACTACGCCATGAAGGGCAGTGACATCACTGCTGACTCCAAGAGTACTTCCTGGGTCATTGGAGACCGTGTCAAGGTCACCTCCTACATGATCTTCGCCGGAAAGGCATGGAGTATTCACTCTCCTTACGCCCTCTCCGGAGCTGCTGACAAGAAGACCTATACCAGTCTTCAGAAGGCCGCTGATGCTTGTGTCAAGAACAAGAAATGTAAGGGTTTCACCAGGACCGCTGCTAACAAGTTCTCCCTCAACACCAAGACCACTCTTACCGCCAAGACCAACAACATCGCTTTTATCAAGCGTAGCGGTTACGTTATCTACAACAACCGAGTCTGGCCCAAGTTCTCTGGATACAAACTGTCTACTCAGTACGGATCCACCACTTATACCTCTGACAGCGCTGCCATGAAGGCCTGTGCCTCTTCCACTTCCTGTAAGGGTATCACAAAGACCGCTGCCAAGAAGTACACTCTCGGATCTACCAGTAGCATGACCAAGGCCAAGGGCCAGATTGCTTACATCAAGGGAGACGAGGTCGCTTCCTCTTCCAAGTACTACTGGATCAAGAAGTCTGGATACAGCCTAAACACTCGTCTGAAGAGCACCAAGTATACCGATCTTTCCTCTGCCAAAGTTGCATGTGCAGCTGCCGCTACTTGTGAGGGAGTTGTCAAGGAGGGAAGCAAGAAGTATTACCTGTACAAGGATGTGAAACTGGTCGCCAACGAGAACAGAGATACCTACCTCAAGACCGGTGATGTTATCTCTTTCACCTGTCACCAGCAATGGATACGTCTGGAAGTACAAGAACCCCTTCACTCTCTCTGGATCTGCTAGCAAGACCACTTACAAGAGCCGTGACAAGGCTTTGAAGGCTTGTGCCGCTCTCAGTAGCTGCAAGGGAGTTACTTACACCAGCAAGACCAAGAAATACGCCCTGAACAGTAGCGCAACCCCCCATCCCGGTAAGGGAAAGACTGCCTACATCAAATCTGGAAGACATACGCTCTTTACTCCGGATCTACCCCTAGACCCGGAAATGGAGTCATCTCATACGTCAAGCAAGGAAAGAGCTACACTGCATCCAGCACCGTCTGGACTGTCAAGAGCAACGCTGTTGTCACCAAGAACTACAGTTCCAAGGTCTACACTAGCCTTTCTGCCGCACTCAAGGCTTGTGCCGCTGCCAGCGGTTGCAAGGCCGTCAGTAAGATTGCCTCAGGAAAGTACAAGCTGAAATCTTCCAAGGCCACTACCACCTCTAAGGGAAAGAAGACATACATCCAGGGGTCGTCAGTCACTACCTCCAACGATTTCTACTGGACTGAGAAGTCTGGATACAAGTTCGACAACAAACTGGCCGCAACTGCCTACACTTCCAAGAGCAAGGCTCTGGCTGCCTGTGCTGCCAAATCTACCAGCTGTACCGGTGTTACCAAGACCAGTGGAAAGTACTACGCCATGAAGGGCAGTGACATCACTGCTGACTCCAAGAGTACTTCCTGGGTCATTGGAGACCGTGTCAAGGTCACCTCCTACATGATCTTCGCCGGAAAGGCATGGAGTATTCACTCTCCTTACGCCCTCTCCGGAGCTGCTGACAAGAAGACCTATACCAGTCTTCAGAAGGCCGCTGATGCTTGTGTCAAGAACAAGAAATGTAAGGGTTTCACCAGGACCGCTGCTAACAAGTTCTCCCTCAACACCAAGACCACTCTTACCGCCAAGACCAACAACATCGCTTTTATCAAGCGTAGCGGTTACGTTATCTACAACAACCGAGTCTGGCCCAAGTTCTCTGGATACAAACTGTCTACTCAGTACGGATCCACCACTTATACCTCTGACAGCGCTGCCATGAAGGCTTGTGCCTCTTCCACTTCCTGTAAGGGTATCACAAAGACCGCTGCCAAGAAGTACACTCTCGGATCTACCAGTAGCATGACCAAGGCCAAGGGCCAGGTTGCTTACATCAAGGGAGATGAGGTCGCCTCCTCTTCCAAGTACTACTGGATCAAGAAGTCTGGATACAGCCTAAACACTCGTCTGAAGAGCACCAAGTATACCGATCTTTCCTCTGCCAAAGTTGCATGTGCAGCTGCCGCTACTTGTGAGGGAGTTGTCAAGGAGGGAAGCAAGAAGTATTACCTGTACAAGGATGTGAAACTGGTCGCCAACGAGAACAGAGATACCTACCTCAAGACCGGTGATGTCATCTCTTTCACTTCTATGTCTGTCACCAGCAATGGATACGTCTGGAAGTACAAGAACCCCTTCACTCTCTCTGGATCTGCTAGCAAGACCACTTACAAGAGCCGTGACAAGGCTTTGAAGGCTTGTGCCGCTCTCAGTAGCTGCAAGGGAGTTACTTACACCAGCAAGACCAAGAAATACGCCCTGAACAGTAGCGCAACCCCCCATCCCGGTAAGGGAAAGACTGCCTACATCAAATCTGGAAAATCTGTCAGCTATGGAGGTAAGACATGGACTACCAAGACTAACACCAAGCTTTCTGGATACAAGAGCACCAAGACTTATACCAGCCTCAAGGCTGCCCTCAAGGCCTGTGCCTCCACCAGTGGATGTAAGGGAGTTACCAAGGAGGGAACCAACAAATACAAGATCAACTCCTCCTCCACCACATCCAGCGTATCTGGTTACACCGGATACATCATGGGAGACAGCGTGAGTGTTTCCAACAACTATCAGTGGACTCCCAAGGCCAACTACGCCCTAGGAGGTGCCGGATCTAAAGTATACACCACCAAGGCCGCTGCCGCCAAGGCCTGTGCCAAGTCGTCCACCTGTACCGGATATACCTACTACGGAACCAAGAAGTACAAGCTGAACACCGGATCAGATGTCACCAAGAAGACCGGTGCCAAGGCCTACGTGAGGGGAGGAGTCTCCAAGACATCCCACACCATCTTCTATGGTGACCTCGTGTGGCATGCCAAGGCTCCCTACAAGTTCAAGCAGGCTTACGGAACCAAATACACTACCCTTGCCAAGGTACTTGATGCCTGTGAGGGTGACAAGAAGTGTGTCGGTTTCAATCATGATGGAACCAACTTCCAGAAGACCAAGTCCACCACCGCCGTCCAGACCATCGGATATACCGCATGGAGGTAACTTTGTCGCCAGCCAGGGATACATGTGGGATCACCAGAAGAATTCAAAGCTGACCGGTTACTACGACAGTGTCACCTACACCAGCGACAGCAAGGCCTTCAAGGTATGTGCCGGTGCCACCGCCTGTAAGGGTATTACCAAGGAGGGATCCAAGAAGTACAGGACCAACAAGAGTGCCACTACCTCCACTAAGAAGGGAATGCATGCTTACATCCAGGGAAGTCCCTACGTTCTCTACAACAAGTACTACTTCACCGAGAAGGAGGGATACACTCTCTCTGGATATGTTAGTACCACCAAGTACACCACCAAATCCAAGGCCATGGCTGCTTGTCTCACCTCCTCCAAGTGTAATGGTGTTACCAAGGAAGGAACCAAGAACTACAGGACCAACACCGGATACACCATCACTGAGTACTCTACCAGGACCGCCTACCTAAAGGGAGGAGCCAAGGTTAACCACCAGACTTACAGCTCTACCTACGCCGGCTACAGCTGGACCTTCAAGTACCCTCATACCCTGAAGGGATATGCTTCCACCACCACTTACAAGACCCGCAAAGCTGCCCTTACTGCTTGTGCTGCCAACACCAAGTGTCTTGGTGTCACCAAGGAGAAGGCCAAGACCTTCAGGCTCAACAGCTCTTCATCTGTTCTTTACAGCAAGGACCGATCCGTCTGGGTCAAGGGAGGAAAGAACGTCAAGGCTTCCGGTGTCAACTGGTCCAAGAAGACCAAGACTAAGTACTCTGGATACTACAACAACACTACCTACAAGACCCTTGCCAAGGCCCTGAAGGCTTGTTCCAAGGCCGCTGGATGTAAGGGAGTAACCAAGGAGGCTAGTGAGAAGTATCGTCTCAACTCATCCACTACCTCTAAGACCAACAGTGCCAGCACTGCCTACAAGAAGGGTAGCACCATCAAGATCTCCAACGACTACTACTGGACTAAGGTCTCCGGATATAAATTCAAGACCAACCTGAGCACCAAGAACTACAAGACCGAGTCTGCCGCTTTGGCTGCTTGTGCCTCCAAGGCATCTACCTGCTCTGGTGTTTCTTACACCGGAAAGGGCAAGTACTACCTCGGAAAGGGAGACTCTAAGACTGCCACCACCGGAGCTAAGGTGTTCGTTCTTGGATCTAACTACAAGAGCTCTTTCACCTACATCCATTCCAACTCCAAGAAATGTAAGTATTTTCAAGATTCATGATCAAAACCTTCCTGAAAATTCATTGATGATTGATTTTCTTATATATGTTTCCTAATCAATGTTCCTTTCAGCTTGGGTTATGAAGGTTTCCTCTCCCTACACTATGTCCAGCCTCCAGACCAAGAAGACCTACACCACTCTCGACAGTGTCAACGATGCTCTTCTTGCCGGCAAGGGTACCTACAAGGGATTCACCAGGATCTCTTCTGGAAAGTATCAGCTCAACAAGGGCAACACCCAATCTATCAAGGTTGGCTACTTCGCCTCTGAGCACATTGGAACCTACACTTCTTACGGAGGATACATGTGGGCCAAGAACTCTGGCAAAAAACTTTCTGGAGCTGCTTCCACCACAAAGCACAAGACCCTGAATGCCGCCATGAAGGCTTGTGTGTCCAACAGCAAGTGTAACGGAGTTACCAAACAGTCCAGCACCTACTACCAGGAGAACACTGGAACCACTGCCACCGCTTCATCTGGAAAGGTTGCCTACATCAAGGGAAGCGAGTACAAACTCGACAAGTCCTACTACTGGACCACCATTGACGGAGTTACTCTGTCTGGATACGCCGATACGAAAACCTACAAGACTCTTGACAAGGCCAAGTCTGCTTGCGCCAAGAGCTCCAAGTGTAATGGTGTCACCTACCAGAAGAAGAACACCTACAGGATCAACACTGGTGACAAGCCCAGCTACTACGCCACCAGGAAGGTCTACTTCAAGGGTGGCAAGACCAACCTGAGCACCAAGAACTACAAGACCGAGTCTGCCGCTTTGGCTGCTTGTGCCTCCAAGGCATCTACCTGCTCTGGTGTTTCTTACACCGGAAAGGGCAAGTACTACCTCGGAAAGGGAGACTCTAAGACTGCCACCACCGGAGCTAAGGTGTTCGTTCTTGGATCTAACTACAAGAGCTCTTTCACCTACATCCATTCCAACTCCAAGAAATGTAAGTATTTTCAAGATTCATGATCAAAACCTTCCTGAAAATTCATTGATGATTGATTTTCTTATATATGTTTCCTAATCAATGTTCCTTTCAGCTTGGGTTATGAAGGTTTCCTCTCCCTACACTATGTCCAGCCTCCAGACCAAGAAGACCTACACCACTCTCGACAGTGTCAACGATGCTCTTCTTGCCGGCAAGGGTACCTACAAGGGATTCACCAGGATCTCTTCTGGAAAGTATCAGCTCAACAAGGGCAACACCCAATCTATCAAGGTTGGCTACTTCGCCTCTGAGCACATTGGAACCTACACTTCTTACGGAGGATACATGTGGGCCAAGAACTCTGGCAAAAAACTTTCTGGAGCTGCTTCCACCACAAAGCACAAGACCCTGAATGCCGCCATGAAGGCTTGTGTGTCCAACAGCAAGTGTAACGGAGTTACCAAACAGTCCAGCACCTACTACCAGGAGAACACTGGAACCACTGCCACCGCTTCATCTGGAAAGGTTGCCTACATCAAGGGAAGCGAGTACAAACTCGACAAGTCCTACTACTGGACCACCATTGACGGAGTTACTCTGTCTGGATACGCCGATACGAAAACCTACAAGACTCTTGACAAGGCCAAGTCTGCTTGCGCCAAGAGCTCCAAGTGTAATGGTGTCACCTACCAGAAGAAGAACACCTACAGGATCAACACTGGTGACAAGCCCAGCTACTACGCCACCAGGAAGGTCTACTTCAAGGGTGGCAAGAATGTCAAGGTCAGCTCCTTCGGAATGACTTCCCAGAAATACACCTGGACTGTCAAGAAACCCTTCAAGCTGACTGGATCTGCCAGTTCCAAGACCTACACCACTCTCAAGTCTGCCCTGAAGGCGTGTGCCGCCAGCTCCAAGTGTAACGGTGTTACCAAGGAGGGAAGCAAGAAGTACAAGTTGAACACTGGCTCAACCCCTGAGGCTCACAAGACCTACACAATCTACGTGAAGGGAGGCAAGTCCACCATCGGAGGAGGCAAGTCCTGGTCTACCTACTCTGGCTACACTCTCGGAGGACTCGACTCCACCGAGTACACCACCGTCTCTTACGCTCTTGCTGCCTGTGCCAAGGCCAGCACCTGTAAGGGAGTTGTCAAGAAGAAGAACGGCAAATACGTGAAGGCCACCAAGTCCACAAAGAGCAAGGCTACTGGCCTCAAGGCTTACATTGCCAGCAGCTCCGTCACCGTCTCTAACGACTACACCTGGACTTACAAGACCGATTACACTCTCACCGGATACGCTGACAAGAAGACCTACAAGACCCTCGCTGCTGCCCTCAAGGCTTGTGCTAAGAACTCCAAGTGTAACGGAGTTACCAAACAGGGAACCAAGAAGTACAGGATCCACAGTGGTTCTACTCCTAGCTCCAAGTCTGGCTACACTGTCTACATCAAGGGAGGCACCAAGAAGGCCACCAGGACCATGTATAACACCAGTAAGTTATCATTATCTGTTTCTCTCTTTTTAACCCATAAACCTATCTTTTCTGTTGATTTATCATAGCTAACAAATCATCTTATTTTCAGACGAATTCTGGACTGTCAAGGCTCCCTACAAGCTCTCCAAGGGCAAGCTGAAGAGCTACAAGACTGAGGCTGCTGCCTACAAGGCCTGTGCTGAGAGCAGCAAGTGCAAGGGTTTCACCCGTGTCAGCTCCACCTCATACACCACTCACAGCGATGCCACCACCACTGAGGCCCAGGGACAACTCGCCTACATCAAGGGAGGAGAGTTCGTTCTCGCCAAGGGATACATGTGGGACTTCAGGAAGGGATACAAGCTGACCGGATACGACAGCAACACCAAGTACAAGACCGCTGCCAAGGCCATGGCTAAGTGTCTCTCCAGCTCTACCTGTAAGGGTATCACCAGGATGGGATCGAAGAACTTCAGGACCAACACCGGCAGTACCCCTACCAAGAAGTCTGGCAAGCGATGCTGGATCAAGGGAGACGAGTCTGAGAAATACAGCGGCTACTACTTCACCAAGAAGTCCAACTACAACATGGATAGCCTCGGTACCAAGAAGTACACCACTGTTGCCGCTGCCAAGACCGCATGTATCAAGGCCTCCACATGTACTGGTGTCGTCAAGAAGGCCAGCAAGACCTACTACCTCTCCACTGGTTACACCATCAGCTCCAAGACCGGCTACATTTCATACCTCAAGGGAGGAAAGGAGGTGAAGCGTCAGTCTATGCTGATCAACGTTTCTGGATACAGTTGGCAGTACGAAGCCCCCATGAAGCTTGATGGTGCCTACTCCGCCAAGACCACCCTTCCCGCTGCCCTGAAGGCTTGTGCCGCCGCCAGCAAGTGTAAGGGAGTCACTTACAAGAGCAAGAAGTTCTACCTCGCAACTGGATCTGCCCCTGAGCCCGGTAGCAAACAGCAGTGTTGGGTGAAACTCGGAGCCGGATCTGCCTTCAAGGCCCAGAAGGTGTGGACCAAGTTCGAGGACTACAAGCTCGCCGGATATGACACCACCGATACCAAGACCTACACCACCAAGACCGCTGCCCTGACTGCCTGTGCTAAATCCACCACCTGTAACGGTGTCAACAAGGAGGCCACCAAGAAGTTCAGGCTGATGACTGGCAAGATCCCTACTTCATCCTCTGGAACAGATACCTACCAGAAATCTGCCGTTATCAAGCCATCTCACGACTACAGGTACACCAAGACCTCTGGATACGTCGCTACCAGCCTCCTGGACAAGAAGGTCTACAAGACCTTCCCCAAGGCTGCCGCCAAGTGTTCCAGCAACGCCAAGTGTGCCGGAGTCACCTATGTAAAGAAGAACACTTACAAACTCTTCACTGGAGGAGCCTGCAAGGCCAGCACTGGAGCTGCCCTGTACAACAAGGGATCTTACTACACCACCGAGCATGTCGTCACATTCGCCAACGAAGCCTTCAAGGCTCACTCTCCCAGCTCCTTCAAGGGTACCAAACTTGGAACAGCTAAGACCATTGTCAAGGCCATGGCTCTGTGTATGGCAAAGAAGAAGAAGGGATGTAACGGTTTCTCTTATTCCGGAGGCAAGTTTACCGTCTACAAGTACACCAGTGTCGTTACCCCCACAGTTGGATCCATGGTGTGGAAGCATTATGGAAAGGCCGTCAAGAGCAACGGATACATTTGGGCTATGAAATCTAAATACCGTCTGATCGGATATGACAGCACTACCACCTACACCACTCTCACCAAGGCCACCGCTGCTTGTGCCAAATCTGACACTTGTAAGGGAGTCACCAAGGAGGGATCCAAGAAGTACAGGACCAACAACAATAACACTCCAAGCTCCTCAAAGACCATGACTGCCTACATCAAGGGAAGCAAGTGGGCACTCTACAACAACATCTACTACACCAAGATTGTTGGCCATGCCATTGAACACGACTACGACACTAAGACTTACAAGACCATGGCTCTGGCTGCTGCTGCCTGTAAGAAGAAGACCGACTGTTCCGGAGTTACCTACAGCTCCAAGCAGAAGAAGTACAGGATGGGCAAGGGATATACTATCGAGCCTTCTCTCTACGAGAATGTCTGGATTCGAGGTGGAGACAAGCCCACTACCTACACCATGACCATTACCTATGGCGGCTATACCTGGTCCTTCAAACAGCCCTACAAGCTGTCTGGATACGTTAACACTACCAAATATACCACCAAGAAGAAGGCTCTGAAGGCTTGTGCCAAGAGCTCCAAGTGTAACGGAGTTACCAAGGAGGGAAAGAAGAACTACCGTCTGAACACTGGATCCACCGCTATGCCTGGACCCAAGTTCCTGAAATGCTGGATCAAGGGAGGAAAATCCGTCACCAAGGTTGGCTACTCCTGGGGAAGCTACCCCAACTACACTCTCGGAGGAATGATTGGCAAGACCACCTACCCCACTCTCGCCAAGGCCCTCGCTGCCTGTAAGAAGAACAGCAAGTGTAAGGCCGTCGTCCGACGTTCTGACAACAAATACTTCCTGAGCACTAAGGGCAAGTCCGGAAAGACAAAGAAGACCAACTACAAGGTATATGTTAAGGGATCCACCACCTACGGACTCCTTGGATACAGCTACACCTTGTACCCCAACTACGTCTACAAGACTCTTGACAAGACCGTCTACAAGACCCTGCCATTGGCTGCTAAGGCGTGTGCCACCAAGTCCACCTGTACTGGTATCGTATATGTCTCAAAGAACAAGTACCAGCTCTCTACTGACACCACTCTCAAGGCTGGTAAGGGCAAGAAGCTCTACATCAAGGGAGGATTCGACTACACCGAACGTGACATCTACTTCGGTAACGAGATCTTCACCGCCAAGGGACCTTACACTCTCTCCGGAACCAAGGCCGACAAGAGCACTTACACCGACAGAGATACCGCTCTCAAGCACTGCCTCGCTAACACCAACTGTAAGGGAATGACCCTTACCGGAGGAAAGTACACTCTCTACAAGTCTTCCACTACCACCGAGAAGTACGGATCTGTCTCTTGGATTCGACGTGGTGATATCCTCGCCTCCGACAAATACTTCTGGGACAAACAGGCCGGAAAGACCCTGAGCGGATATTACGATTCTACCAAATACACCACCCTTGCCAAGGCCACCGCTGCCTGTGCTAAGGCCACTTCCTGTAAGGGAGTCACCAAGGAGGGAACCAAGAAGTACAGGACCAACACTGGCAGTACCTTCAGCACCAACAACGGCCGTACCGCCTGGAGGCAGGAAGATCCCTTCGTTCTCCACTCCAAGTACTACTTCACCAAGAAGACTGGATCCAAGCTGAGCAGCATCCAGACCAAGAAATCCTACTCCACCGAAGCCAAGGCTGCGGCCGCCTGTATCAAGGCCAAGAAGACCTGCAGTGGTTTCGTGCTCAAGAGCAAGAAGTACTACCTGACCAAGGGATGGACTCTTTACACCGACTCCGACTACACCGCCTTTGTGAGGAATCACAAAAAGATGACCAAGGTCGAGTACTCCATCTACTACACCTACTTCTACAAGGTTGACGGGCCCTTCATCCACTCTAAGCTGGGCAAGACCGCTTACGCTACCAAGAAGAAGTGTCTGACTGCCTGTAACAAGAGTACCAAGTGCAAGGGATGCTCCTACAAGGAGTCCAAGAAGAAGTACTACACCTCCACCACCAAGGTGTTCTATCTGGGTGAGGGTAACGACCGTGCCTACACCAAGCGTGGTAAGGCTATTGTCAAGGACGGATATGTGTGGTCTACTGAGGATGACGGTCACAAGATCACCGGAGATTATCTCGACTCCACCACTCACACCACCCTTGCCAAGGCCATGGCTGCTTGTGCCAAGAAGACTGGATGTACTGGTGTAACCAAGACCGCCACCAAGAAGTACAGACTGGGTAAGAAGGACACCGCTGAGGAGAAGACTGGCATGAAGCCTTACTTCCGTGGTAGCAAGGTTGTCGCCTACCGGCTCAAGATCTGGACTCTCATCCCCGGTATGGTGCTGACCAGCCAGCAGAAGACCAGCTACAAGACCTACAAGAAGGCCATGGTTGCCTGTACTAAGAGCTCCAAGTGTACTGGCGTGAACTATGTCAGCAAGAAGTATTACACTGCCCAGGGTACCTCCCTGACACCCAGCTCAGGAAACAAGTGCTGGATGCTCGGAACTGACTACACTCCCTACTTCACCTACGACAGTTAGTTGAGAGATAAGAGGAGGGAGAGTGATGCGTAAGATAGAGGACGAGTGATGAATCGGATATAAATGCTACGATTTGACTGATTGAGAGAACTCTCTTTGTAACATCACTATCTAACACCCTCCCCCCTTTCAGGCACTGTCTGGTACTACAAGGAGGGTTACAAGACGACCGGTGCCATTGGATTCGGAACCACCAGCTACACCACCAGGAACAAGGCCATGTACAAGTGTGCCAGGAACCCCATATGTAACTCCGTCCACTACACCGGCAAGAAGTACCACCTGAGGACTGGAAAGAAGGTCACCTGGAAGGAGGGAGACAATGCCTGGGTGTACGGAAGTAAGTGTTAAATGTTCCATTTTGTTCGCCCACCTGATTTGAGAACTGTAGCACGTTTTATGACACATCCAATATATCAACCCCCTCTTTCTCAGAGTCCACTGTTGACTTCACCAAGGTCTACCTACCCATTACTACCGGCCTGTGGAACCCCCGTCCCGGTTACAAACTGAAGAACCCCATTGGCAAGACCACCTACTCGACCCTTCCCAAGGCCACCAAGGCTTGTATGAAGAACTCTGCTTGTAATGGTGTCCACTATATCACCAAGACCAAGAAATACCAGATCTGTAAGGGCAAGACCCCCATCAAGACTACCGGTACGTCATCATTATGTTCAAATCCCACAAGCCGTATACAACTAAAATAAACTGTAAGCCCATTTCCCCACTCCTATCCTCGCAAGTGCTAACCCCACTCCCTCCCCCATGATCAGGATACATTGCCTATCCTCGCAAGTACCCCTGTGACGGAAACTGCTCTGCGTCCAAGAAGAGTAAGGTTGTCACCATCGACATGAAGTATTGTTTCACTGTCACCTCTATCGAGATCTCCAACAAGCACAAGTGCTGCTCCAAGAACTCCGGCAACGTTGTGGTACGTACATTAGATACGTAAATCAGAGAAATAAGAGGCACTGGGCATAGTAGCTCGAAGCACGTGCATTACGTAAATTGTACGGCTGGGTTGTTTCTCCTGACTCCTACATTAATTCTGATACCTCCCTCTCTACACACCACTAACCATCCTCTCCCCCTCCCAGGTTAAGGTCGGTAAGAACACCTGTTCCACCGTCACCATGAAGGGTAAGACCTCTGCTCTCCTTGTTGACTGTGCCAGCGGTGCCACCGGACAGAAGATCACCCTGACCTTCGCTAACATTGGTGATATCAACATTGACGAGGCGAAACTTGTCGTCTCCGGATCTGACACTTGCTAGATCTGACATTATTGGGACTGATCTGAGATTGTAGATCCTTGATAGGGAGAGCTGATTTGAGAGAAATGTAGAGACTCAGAGACTCGATATAGATCTGTTGTTGACACTGTTGATCAGTACCTCGCAGTTAAAAGAGTGTCTG
This sequence comes from Pleurobrachia bachei, assembly GCA_000695325.1. Classification (NCBI taxonomy): domain Eukaryota; kingdom Metazoa; phylum Ctenophora; class Tentaculata; order Cydippida; family Pleurobrachiidae; genus Pleurobrachia; species Pleurobrachia bachei. The sequence goes on along the minus strand of AVPN01000203.1, from coordinate 13,106 downwards.
GGTGTTTCCTTTTCTTTCTGTCCCTCCCTTCTTGTGATCCTATCTCTCAGCCCTATTTTATATTAAATCCACCCTCACCATCATCTATAATACACAACTCTCATCCTCTCTCTCCTCCTCTCTCTTCCCCTTCTCAGGCCCGGGTGGGTTCTGGGGTTGTGGGAGAGGGAGGGATTGAGTTAGGATACATGATGTTGTGCTTTCTTTCTTGGGATATCTAACCACATCCAGTGCGTGTACAGTTTGTATAAAAGAGCGAAGGTGTGCGTAAGAATTATTTTTTTCGTTGACATTATAATTTCAATTTATTTGTTTTCCCTTGAAGGACCACTAAAACACCGACTTCTAATTATACTACTTGTGACCAAGTAGAAAATAACATGTTTCGACTTACGGATTCATATACCGCGGACTCTGCTCCATGTACTTTTCTATTCTTTCTCCATCTTCTTACTTTTATTCTTCCGACTAGTATTTAATGTTTAAATAATGTTAAAACAATGCACACATGTGTGTTAGTATGTATGATCGGGACCGGCACTTTTTGTGGCTGAACTCGATCATCATTATGTTCAAATCCCACAAGCCGTATACAACTAAAATAAACTGTAAGCCCATTTCCCCACTCCTATCCTCGCAAGTACTAACCCCACTCCCTCCCCCATGATCAGGATACATTGCCTATCCTCGAAAGTACCCCTGTGACGGAAACTGCTCTGCGTCCAAGAAGAGTAAGGTTGTCACCATCGACATGAAGTATTGTTTCACTGTCACCTCTATCGAGATCTCCAACAAGCACAAGTGCTGCTCCAAGAACTCCGGCAACGTTGTGGTACGTACATTAGATACGTAAATCAGAGAAATAAGAGGCACTGGGCATAGTAGCTCGAAGCACGTGCATTACGTAAATTGTACGGCTGGGTTGTTTAACCTGACTCCTACATTAATTCTGAGACCTCCCTCTCTACACACCACTAACCATCCTCTCCCCCTCCCAGGTTAAGGTCGGTAAGAACACCTGTTCTACCGTCACCATGAAGGGTAAGACCTCTGCTCTCCTTGTTGACTGTGCCAGCGGTGCCACCGGACAGAAGATCACCCTGACCTTCGCTAACATCGGTGATATCAACATTGACGAGGCGAAACTTGTCGTTTCCGGATCTGACACTTGCTAGATCTGACACTATTGGGACTGATTTGAGATTGTAGATCTTTGAGGGAGATTTGAGAGAAAGAAATGCAGAGAGACTCGATATAGATCTGTTGTTGACACTGTTGATCAGTACCTCGCGGGAGAGTTAAAAGAGTGTCGGGGTGTTTCTTTTTCTTTCTATCCTTCCCTTCATGTGATCCTATCTCTCAGCCCTATTTTATATTAAACCCACCCTCACCATCATCTTATGCACAACTCTCATCCTCTCTCTCATCCTTCCTCTTCTCCTTCTCAGGCCCGGGTGGGTCTCGGGTTGTTGGAGAGAGAGGTACCTAGTTAGGATGTGATATTGTGTTTTCTTTCTTGGGATATCTAACCACACATACAGTGTACAGTTTGTATATAGGAGCGAAGATGTGCGTAAGAATTATTTTTTTCGTTGACATTATAATTTCAATTTATTTGTTTTCCCTTGAAGGACCACTAAAAACCGACTACTATTCTTCTTCTAAGACTACTATTACTTGTGACCAAATAATAATGTTTCTACTTACGGATTCATAATGTGGACTCGACTGCTCCATGTACTTTCCTATTCTTTCTCCATCTTCTTACTTTTTATTCTTCCGACCAGTATTTAATGTTTAAATAATGTTAAAACAATGCACACATGTGTTAGTATGTATGATCGGGACCGGCACTTTTTGTGGCTGAACTCGATTTTAACTTGACTTCTGCAACCTCCAATTTCTTCCACTTTTTTGCCACTCCTCGCTCAGAGAGTCGTTGGTTGATTGTTGGTTGACTTAGAGTGTGTACCAACTATTTCTCTCTCTCTCTCTCTCTCTCTCTCTCTCTCTCTCTCTCTCTCTC